>CM059878.1:30009513-30230577 GCA_030490815.1 Acer saccharum
TCACTGGGAAAAATGAAGAAGTCAGTTGCCTCTGGAAATGCTTAAGGTTTGTAGCTCTCATCAAGACCAACAATTTTGGTTTTTGAATCAATCAATGTTGAGTTCGTATGAGAAAGTTATGATCAAAATACTAAAACTAAATGTGAAGAATTCTACAGAAATTTCTTTTCAAAATGTTCTTCAAGTTCTTGTTTGGAGGGAAAGAAAATCACACTTAAATGATTCAAGGAGGGAACCAAACGAGCCAATTGAAGACGTCCACGTCACCCATCCCCGTGGGGGGCGTGTGGGCCACACGGGACCAGAGAGGTCCTCTGGCCGTGGGTCCCATGGCTCCCACACAGCTTGGGCAATGCATGGCCTTTGGCCATGCTTGCCTCTCGCGCGTTCCCTCACGTTCTTCAGCCGTATCTTGGGCATCCGAACTCCGATTTTGAATCCGTTTTTGGATTATGAACTGTGACTCCCTCACGCATGACTACGACTACAAAACTTTGAAAAATAGTTGAGAAATCATCTCAGAAAATGATGATGAAATCAACTCAACGAATAAGAACGCAAAGTAATGTAGCTAAATCATTTGGACTCGAAACCTTATGAATAAGTAACCGAAATGACCGGAACTCAATAAGGAATTAAATAAGACATATTCAAGTCCAAAATACAAAACACTTAAACAAACAAACACAAATTCACACAAGCATGCTATATCAAAGAGATAGTCACAAAGCATGCAATTCTACAATGTTTGTCTAGACCAATGCATGTGCATACTAAGAAGTGTGTGAATGTGTTATACCAAATGTTTGAACTACGATGCAGGGACACACGTGTATGAATTGTGTGTGTGTGCTCTAATGCCTTGCAAGAGGATAGAAGTTGAAGTATACCTTTGACGCTTTCACCTCTTGAAGACGACATTTGCACTAGACGTTGCTCTTCATCTTTTAAGCTTCTTTTCACCCAAGAACATCCTAAGCAATAACTAATACAAATATAGAGCATTTTGCAATGGAATCAAGCCAATACAAATCATGAACCTTACAATCTCCCCTTTGGCTATTCCATGGCAAAACCTCATCCTCACCATACAATGTTTCACTCCAATAAACTCAAGTTGATAGCATACTCTCATCCTCACATTACAAAGAGATTCCTAGACTAAAAAGTCTTCAAGTCTTCAAGAGTTCTTCTTTGGTCTTCAAAGTACCTATGAGAGAAAATAGCAAACCAAACAAGAGATCTTCTCTAAAGAAGAATGGTGAGTTATTAACCAAAAACAAATATATAAGACATCCCTTATCTTATAAAAAATGCTTTATCTCAAGTGAATAAAATGTTTTAATATTAAAGCATTCCCTTAATTCCATTCCCTAATTTCCCAATTCCCAAGGACCAACCATCCTTAACATTATCAAGAAAGAATTCTTTCTCCCCTTTAAGACAAGAATTCTCCCCCTTAAGACAAAGTCACAATTAAGCACAAAGAGAAATATGATTCACACAATTGGAACATTTTTCCACACAAGGTGTGAAGTTGTATACAAAATCTCTCCAATATCAAACATGGTGAGGTATACATTTTCTCCCCCTTTTTGTCAAGGAATAGACAAGGGACACAAGTGATAAAGAACGAGACACTAAGCAAACAAATCGTATAGAAAGCGAAGTTGAATAAACTAAAGCTCCCCTTAACATATGCTCCACATATTATCACCAATTAGATTTGTTCACAAGGGACATCACACAATCACACAATCAAGCAATAAGAGAAAATATTTCATAACTTGTCAAAGTCCAAGAGAGAGAATCATAGATTTTCATTAATCTCTCAAAAATATTCTTACATTGCTAATGAATCAAGCACATAAGCAAAATGTGTGTATGTGAATGCTTCTCAAATATATAGGAGGAGTAATTGTGATATCAACATGTAAACTCTATCCACACCTATCCATCTAAAGCATTTCCAAAAATAGGTCAAACCGATATTAATCCAGATTTTTGCTTTTAAAAAGAATAGATATCAACATATGAGAGTGTGTGTGCATGTGGCTCGTTTTCCCGTTTCTATTTGTCAACCCGAGCTTTTCACAATTCTCAACTATACACCATAAGCATTTTTGTTTTGTTTTGTTTTAGGCTTGAATTAAAGATTTTTTTTTATTTTTTTTGTGATTCATTTCGACACTTCTTTGATTTTACTAACAAAAACATATACTCCTCATGGCGGCTTTCACTCATCACAATGGCGTAGCCCTTTCTTACATTGGGTGACTGCACAACCAAGGTGTGTAGCCCTTTCCATGAGGGTGCTCGTTGATTACTATGTAGTGCCGAAGCAAAATAGATACATACCATAGGTCATCTATCATGTACTTAGCAATAAACTTCTAGATGCATCCATTATCTACACATATTCAACCACAAAAAACTCAAAACTAAAACATAAGAGAAGCATTAGTGCACTTTTCTAAAATAAGATTTTCAAGCTCAAGTGCATGATCTAGAAACAATAAAATATTTTGTTTAAGATCACTACTTCTCAAGTGAGTAGCTCTCAAAGACATTGATATTCAAATAAAGTTTTGCTTATCAAGCCATTCACAATCACACAAAGACATCAATCAACACAAATCATGCCAATGGACATTCTAAGAGTTTTAAACCTCTATTTGTCCAAGGGCTTAGTGAACAAGTCCGCAAGTTGATTTTTAGTAAGCAAATGCTCTAGAGTAACAATAGAATGTTCAACTAGGTCTCTAATGAAATGATGCCTAATGTCTATGTGCTTTGTGCGGGAGTGTTGAACCGGATTTTTAGAGATGTTAATGGCACTTAAGTTATCACAATAAAGTGTCATTTTTCCTTGTTCTATTTCATAATCCTTAAGCATTTGTTTCATCCAAAGTAATTATGTGCATGCACTTCCAGCCACAATCATACATACAATAACACATATCATGATTAAGATCAATGTGAACAATTATCATCAAAAGATCTTAAATGAGCAAATGTCAAAGAGAACCATAAGAACACTATACTATTTCTCTAATATGACATGCTTCATGAAATAGTGCAAACAATGAGTTGAGAGATGAAAATTCAAGTAAGCAAGCAATGTGATATAGAGATACCTTTGCAAGCTATTTTCCATCAAATGTAAAGTCTTAACCTTTTTTATGAGTCCTCTTGGCTTGTTTGTCCTCATGACAACAAGTTGTTAATGTGTCGTTCCAAGAGACTAAAGACATAACAACAAAAATTGACTTTCTCTAAAAGTCATAACATGATTGTTACCATATAGATTTCATAAAAACAACTTCTCAAAAAGTTAATCAATAGATTTCGACCATCATAGCAAATATATGAGATAGCTAAGTTCATGTCAAGTTATATAGAAACAAAGCAAGATAGCTAAGTTACTTAATTACTTGACTAATCTTAAAGCTAACTCACATGTGCAACTTACTCTAATGGTAAGAGCACTCACCCTTGAACAATTTGATCTTGTGTGAACCTACACAAACACTATCAAGATTCTTATTGACAACAATGTTGAAACTAGAATAACGTTCTTCCATCTCTTGGTTTACAAGAATATCATTGATACTCTTCTTTTCAACATTACTAGCAACACATGGATTGTCAATTTTTGCAAGGTTTCCATTCTTCACAATCCGGACATTCTTAACATGCTCTTTAGACATTATCATGCTTTTCATACTAAAAAGCTTTAGCATGCTTAAATGAAGTTCAATATCTTTATCCCTAGATGCATTTCCTATTTCGTAATATTCAATTATTTAAAGCACTTGGGCTTGATATGACCTACGGTATTGCAAAAATGACATACGGGAACAAAATGAGAAATTTTACCTTCGGGATTGGAGAAGCACAAATGGGAGTTTCAAGGGGTACCTTGTTCTTCAATTTGTTCTTGGTCTTGGAACGTCTCTTCTTAGGAGTTTTCACGTCAACAATGACATTATCCTTGCTTGTAGGAAATGATGCTTCTATGAGCTTCTCTTCAACTGCCAAGTCACTTGAGCCTCCTAAAGACAAACTAGAGATAATCCTATCCCTTTCAAGAACAATCCCTTCAACTTCTCTAAGCTTCTTGGCAAGAGCATTCTTTTCACAAAAGAGCCTTTAAGTTGTTGAAACAAACTCATCCACTTGTAATTTGATCAAATCATTCTTCTCATCCACCTCACTTAAGGCTATCTTCAAACTATCTTCAAGAAACTTCACCTTAGCCAAAAGATCAATACAGGTAGGATTCTCACTTAAACACACTTGATGATTTGTATCAATCTCCTTGTCTAATAAATCTTGACAAACATTCTCTAAGATAGAATGAGAGGCCGTGAAGGCAACAAAGTTGCTCACAAGCTCTTCATCACTAGAAGACTCATCTCTAGAGCTCTCCTCCTTACTAGAGTTCTCATCATTGACCCATATGGTCTTTGGAGCACTAACACAATCATCATGATCATTACTTACGGCAATAGTATATCTAGAAGATAAAACAACAATAATCTTCTTTATAAAGATATTACTCATGTTAAACACATCATTATTGCCATCAACAAAATATCATCAAGACTATGAATATGATCATGTGAAATACTCTTTTTCAACCAAATCTTCTTGACATTCTTCTTCACATGATTATCATTAACATGCACAATATTCAAAGAGTTATCATTAGAAACATGTTTAAAAGAATGACTAGGAATATTTTTCACATCATACTTTTTAATCCAAGCTTTCCTAGTATGTTCCTTTACAAGATTATTGGCAATGTGCACAAGATCCAAAGGCTTCTTGGCAGCTATGGAAGTGCTCTTCTTGTGAGACACTTTGATTTGTTTACCTAATTGACAAGGTTCACAAACACTTTCTAGCTTACTACCAAGACTAGGTAGACCTCTAACAATGCAACATTTTTCAAGCTTCTTTATGTCCTTAAAGTTCATGTGGCCCAAACGTTGATGCCACAAATCAAGCTTGTTGCACTCATGTGCCATGTTGCAAGTTAAAGGGTCTATCTCAAGACAGTAGCAATTATCTATAAATCTTTTGACTCTTAGGACAACATTGTCTTTTTTATCAATTATAGTGCACACATATTTGTTAAAGCTAACTTCTTTAAAAATTTCACACAAGTGAGTAATACTTATCAAGTTAGCTTGTAACCCATCAACATACAAAGTATCGCAAAGTTTAGGCAATCCGGGGATACAAACTGTTCCCTTGCCAAGAACTTGCTTTTTGGTACCATCACCAAAAGTAACCCAACCTCTATCCTTTAAAACAAGATTCTTAAAGAACTCTTTGTTCCCGATCATATTCCTAGAGCAACCGCTGTCTAGGTACCAAGAATAGGAGGAGTTGGCACGTAAAGCATATTGTGCAACATGACATTTAGATGTGTCTTTTCTAATTCACACATTTTTCACAACATGCCTCTCAGTCTTACTTTTAACATGCTTTGACTCAATGTTAGGCTTTTTAACATGCACCTTGACCTCATTGGTCACATTTTCAAAAATATCAAACAAAACATTATCAACTTTCTTATGCATAGTAGAGTGAGGCACAACACAAGATTTAGCAAGCAAGTCATCAACAACATTCTTCACAACATGCTTTCCAAGGTTTCCTAGGTCTTCCTAAGCTACCCTTACAAAAACCCCAAATGTGGTTTGTCTACGAAATAAGCCAATCAATAAACTGAGACCTTGAAATCTCCCCATTTGGCTATTTCATGACAAAACCACCACTCACTAGATCCTCACAACATAATTGAAGCTACGGGATACAATGATATTCTACATTACAAAGAGATAAGAAAATAAAACTTCAAGTTTCAATCTCTTGTAGAATTATCAAACCTTCAAAACAAAAAAAAAATTACACTTCCAAAGGAAGTGTATGTGAGGTGATCATGTGAAGTTAAAACAAGCATTTGCATTATAGAATTTTTCAATTAAGAAAACATGCAACATTATGCAATGAATGTGCAATGCAATGCTCCCCCTCAACGGGTTACTCCCCCTAAATTTGTATTCTCCCCAACATGCACATTTGCTACTCTTAATTAGCAACCCCTTACCACATTCTACTACCCCTTTTTGTCATAATATAGGCAAAGGAGTATTCCCCAACCGGGTCACTTATAACAAAGAGAGATAGTAGCATACAAGATATTTGCATAATCATATAAGCAACTTATGCAACTTCAATTAATTGGAGAGAGACAAGGAGATTTATTTTGATAAAATGTGTGAATGATATGCTTTGCATTCAAGACATGTAGCATTCAAGTCCAAAATACAATGGTATTTGACAAAGTAAATGACAAAGGTTTCCAATAGAATTCAAACCAATTTCACCATTGTCATGAGCAAAGCAAGGATATAGATATTTCATTGAATTCAATTTAAGAGCACTATATCCAACTTTATAGGCGAAACATGGCATGAACGACTTTTTGCACCCTATTTGATTTTTCCGGGTGACATACCCGTATGATAGTAGCCATGTTCAACTAATAAAGAAAGAGAGACATTTGAATTTTAAAATCCTTTGAACGGATACAAGATCCTTTTTTCATTTAAAGTCCCATAAGCTTTTCACGCAAGTTTTGCATTTAAGAATGCAATCATCAATTCATGCTTTTCATATTAGCATGTCATTTTGAATTTCATGCTTTTTCATTTGACATTTGCATGTTATAAAAGAATCATCATGTCATGGAGATAACTATAGGTCATTCAAATCATACTTCCTATGTAAATCTCCTAGTCCAAAAATGCATGTTTGAACATAAATATGATATGGATTGTAAATAAAGCATGGTTCACACTTATTGAATTGAAAACATAGATACGTATGTGCAACCAAGCTTACTCAAACAATTAAATAAAGAAGCATAAGAAATTTCAAATTTTTGCATGTGACAAGTATGCAAAATAGCTCTCTTTACTTGAGTTCCCCATATGGGGTCAATCACCAAAACTCATCACTCCACAAGAAAAATCCCAATAGATCTACTAAGTGTTTTAAAATGAGTAGCATCTAAGGGTTTAGTAAATAAGTCCGCTAGTTGATTATTAGTACCTACATGTTCAAGTACTATGCATTTATTTTAACAAGCTCTCTAATGAAATGATGGCGGATGTCAATATGCTTAGTCCTAGAGTGTTGTACCGGATTCTTGGAAATATTAATAACACTCATATTATCACAAAGAGGGTTAGAGTACCTTGATTGAATCCGTAGTCAACCAGCATTTGCTTCATCCAAAGGAGTTGTGTGCATCCACTTCCTGCGGCTATATACTTGGCCTCGACCGTTGACAAGGAAACTGAGTTTTGCTTCTTGCAAAACCAAGACACCAAGTTGTTGCCTAAGAAGAAGCAACCGCTCAATGTGCTTTTCCTATCATAACAATTTCTTGCCCAATCTGCATCACTAAAGCTTACAAGACTAGCATTAGTGTCAAAAGAGTACCAAGTCTCATAATTGGATATCCCATTCACATAGCGAATGATTCTCTTAACGGAAGAAAGATGGGACTCCTTAGGATCCGATTGGTACCTAGTACACACACCCACACTAAAAGAGATATCGGGCCTACTTGCGGTCAAATAAAGCAAGCTACCAATCATGCCCCGATATAACATTTGTTCCACACTTTTTCCACTAGCATCCTTGCTTAGCTTCAAAGTGGTACTCATGGGTGTATCATAATGTTTGGCATTTTCAAGACCAAACTTCTTCACTAGGTTTTTGGCATATTTGGCTTGGGTTATAAAAATCACATCATCTAATTGCCTAATTTGCTAACCTATGAAGTAACTAAGTTCACCAACAAGTCTCATCTCAAATTCATGAGACATAACATCAATAAATTGTTGGACCTTAGTGTTGTTGGTGGAGCCAAACACTATATCATCAACATATATTTGGGCTATGAAAAGCTCATCATTGTCTTTCTTGAATAGTGTCTTGTCAACACTACCCTTTGTGTAGTCATTGTTGACAATGAATTGAGTGAGGCGCTCATACCAAGCCCTCGGTGCTTGCTTAACCCATACAAAGCCCTTTTGAGACGTTAGACATGGTTGGGGTGGTGTGTATCCACAAACCCCTTGGGTTGTTCAACAAACACTTCTTCTTGCAAGAAGCCATTAAGGAAGGCACTCTTAACATCCATTTGATATAATTTAAACTTGTGAATACAAGATATGGATAAAAGAAGCCTAATGGACTCTAAACGGGCAACAGGAGCAAATGTCTCCTCAAAGTCAATACCCTCAATTTGAGAGTACCCTTGTGCAACAAGTCTAGCCTTGTTACGCACTATGTTGCCCTCCTTATCGGATTTGTTCCTATACATCCACTTAGTGCCTATGACATGTGTGCTTTTAGGTCTTGGAACAAGAGTCCAAACCTATTCCTTTTGAATTGGTTTAGCTCTTCTTGCATGGCAAGAACCCAAAATTCATCATTTAAGGCTTCATCAACTTTTTTGGGTTCTATTTGAAAGGTGTAGCAAGTGTAGCTGATTAGATTAGCAAATTGACGCCTGGTCCTAACACCCTCATTAACTTCTCCAATGATGTCATTTTCATCATGGAGTTGTCTAACCCATGGAGCATGTTCTTTAGAGTTCAAGAGAGGAACTCTATCAATAGGTTGTATGTCATTATCAATAACATTAGACGTCCCAACATTAGGAGTCACCACAACCTTATCGAATGGAGAGTCATCAACTATAACAACCTCCTCCTCATGGTTACTAGACTTGAGCCTTTCATCATCAATGACAACATTGGATGATTCCATAACGTTGCGTCTTCAAATTGAAAACTCTATAGGCTCTACTATTTAAGGCATAGCCATAAAGATACCCTCATCACTCTTAGCATCAAATTTGCCAAGTTCATCACTGTCATTTAAAATGTAGCATTTGCTACCGAATGAGTGGAAGTAGCTAACATTTGGCATTTTACCTTTCCGTAGCTCATAGGAGGTATTTCTAGTTCTGGGCCTTAGGAAAACTCTATTTCCTATGTAGCAAGCCGTATTGACGGCTTCGGCCCATAGGTTCCTAGGGACATTGTTGCTAAGCAACATCACATGGGCCATCTCTTGAAGGACCATATTTTTCCTCTCAACAACTCTATTTTGTTGAGGTGTCCTAAGAGTCGAAAACTCATGGGAGATACCTATACTATCACAATAGGTTTCAAACGAAGCATTCTCAAATTCTCTCTCATGGTCACTTCTGATCTGTTTTATGCTTTTAATGTTTGAGTTCATTTCATTTTGAATTTTAGTACAAAGCATTTTAAATTTATCAAAAGTTTTGGATTTTTCTCTAAGAAAATATGTCCATGTGAACCCAGAGAAATCATCAACATAAACAAAAATGTATCTCTTTCCACCTAAACTCTCGGTTTGCATAGGACCCATAAAATCCATGTGGAGAAGCTCTAGGGGCTCCTTGGTGGAGTGATACTTGCCCTTTTGGTGCATGCTTTTAGTTTGTTTTCCTTGTTGGCAAGGTCCACAAACACCATTTGCTTTCTTCCCAAGCCTAGGGAGGCCACGCACACAATTGAACTCTCCAAGGGTTCGTAAATCCCTAAAGTTCATGTGGCCAAGTCTTTCATGCCACAACTCAATTTGCTCATCCATGGACACATTGTTTGAGACTATTCTAGCTTCAAGACAATAGCAATCGTCACTAGATCTCATACCTTTTAACAATGTTTGTCCATCGGGCAATAGGATAGAGCAATCATTTTTACTAAATAAGAGAGAAAGTCCTTCATCACTTAGATGTGAAATGCTTATCAAATTGGCTTTCAAGCCATCAACAAATAAAGCATTGGACAAGGAGGGTAATCCGGGAATAGAAATGGTTCATTTCCCTGCAACTCTCTTTTTGGATCCATCACCAAAGGTGACACCTCCTCCTTCCTCCATGACAAGAGTCTCAAAGAAACTCTTGTTTCCTGTCATGTGCCTAGAGCACCCACTATCCAAATACCAAAAATTAGAAGAATTAGCCTTTAAGGCAATTTGAGCAACATGGCAAACATTTCATTCTTTCTAATCCACCTAGATGAAACATTTTCTTTCCTAGTGGTCTTTGGTACATGGGCTCTAGATGTCCTAGATTGGGCAAATCAATTTTATCATTCCTAGAAACATGCATTATGGCTCTATTCTTTTTCTTCTCAATCATGCTTCTAGTTCTACACATTTTACTATACCGAAATCATCTTGGTCTTGTGTGACCATCAAAACCACAAAAATGACATATTGGAATGAAATAAGAAATCATACCTTGTCCTTGTGCATGCATGGGAGCCTTCCCTTGTCTTTGTGGTTAAGTCGGTCTAGCTTGCTTAATTGGTTTCTTCCCTTTGTGAGCCATGTGTTGAGGAATGTTGAGTTGAGAGACTCTAATGGGTTGAGCTTGAGGTTGCCTTCTTGATGCCACCTTACTTGTGCACTATTTGAACATTGTCCTAGTTCTATCTTCTTCCTAGGATTTTGCACCGGTGAAGCTTCTTTGTTGCCCAAGCTCTTAACAAATGTGGTCTTCTTAGAAGTGAATGTCTCCTTACCATCTTCAAACCCAAGACCCCTCTTGTCACACGGATTCTTTCCAACACTAAGTATATGATCAAGCTTTTGTGTGCTAGAGGCCATCTTAGTCATAGATTCTTTAATCTCTTCAAGCTCTCTCATTAAACCTTCTTCATTCCTCTTAGATAAGTCTAACTCCTTTCTTAGCTTATCTTCTATCTTCTTAAATCTTTCCACTTGTTCACTTAAGTGGTCATTATGAGATGAAATCACAAGATTCTCTTCTCTCAACATTTTGATCTTTTTGGTGGTTTTCATCTCTAAGCTTTTGAACTCTGTGTTAGGATTATGCTCAATAGCAAGAGTGTAATAGTGTTTTTGACAATCTATTCATATTATTAATGTGATTTCTGGTTTAACAAATCTTATAGCATTTATAGTTTAATTATTATAATTGTCAAAAGTAAATAATCATAAGGTCAAAAGACTATGAGAAAAGAAGAATTGTTCATACATCTAGATATGTATGAGGTAGATACAATTCTTTAGTTAGTTGAATAATGTTCACAACTTAAGTTAAAGGTTGGGCACCTTTATCTTGTTCAAGTTGTAGAATTCTTTTACTAGCTTTTGAGTGAGATCAAATGTGTTATGATGAGTCTAAAATCATTGGAGGGTCTTCGAGTAAAAGAATCTAGTGTACTGGGTGCATTGAACTGGATCACAATGAAATACTTTATCTAGAACCGTCAATAGATAATAGTCTTTTCATTATCAGGACAATCGGAGAGTCTATCTTAATCCTGAGATAAATGATGGACTTATGGTTGCAAGTGGTATCATTTGAGTTATCAATGAGTACGATTATATAGCATAGTCTATCCATGATAGTTTGGTGGTATTCATTTGTTAATCGATAGAGGACTTCATTTATAGATATGGACATCGTGGCTCCATTTATTAAATGAGAGTAGAATATCATCATATGGATGTTTTGAGGTATTGGATATTGAATCTTAACGTTAAGTTTTCGATAGAGTCTATTGAAACATGGCTTCTGGACAAGTCAAAATATCCAAGTTCAAAATGTGGTCATATGAGTAAATATGGTAACTTGGAGAGCTATAGGCGGTCTATGAGCTCTTGGCGATTACTGATATTCTTCACGAGGATACACAATCTCCAATAAGATTGTCTAGGGTACGAATGAGAATATTTACTTATTCTATCTTTATTTAAGAGTTCAATTTTAGCTCTTTAGTGGAATGAGTTAAAATTAACAGATCGGACCTAAGTGAATCATTTGTTGATTGTGATTAGGTTATGTCTATTGAAGCTTAAATTTAGATAGCCCGCCAAGATCCCCAATCCACACGGACTTGCATGGATCACTTGATATATTCTACCGGACCAATTTATGGGTCCATCTAGAATTGTATTTAATATATTAAGAATATAATTTGTACATTATTTATTTAATGGGCTGATCAATTATATTAATATATTAATGAAAGGCATGTGGGCTTGTTTCTTTTAGTAAGAATGGGTCTGGTTCACATGGGCTTTTTAATTAAAGTCTAATGGATTAAATAAAATAAGAAAATAATATTAGGCCCATGTATATGGTGTGGGCGGCAAGACTAGAATAATAGTCTAAAATATTATTTTATTTTATTGATTGATTAAATGGAAATTAATTAATTTATTAGTTAATCATTTAATTGAGAATCAAAATCTTTTTCTGATCAGGAAATATGTTTCCTAGAGTTATACTATTAGTAGTAGTATATTAAATATAAAAGACTTTATTTGGTAAGTAGATAAATAAGGGATTTATTTATCTAGTCAAATAAGGAAGTCTTCCATATAGTCACAAATACACTAAGGAGTTGGATTAGGGTTGAATTCTAAAGATTGATAGAGATATATATTATATATGGCAAGTTAAATTAATATATATATATATATATAAGAGATGATCGGCGAATATATAGATTTGAAAAAGCATGCAGAATGTGCAATATATATGCATGCATAATGCGCAAGAGATAGATATTTTTTTAATAGGCGTGCAGTTTTTATAAAAAATAAACATATAGATATAGTATTCTGCGGCAACTATATATATATTCTTTGTATAGAATTCTGAACCCTAATGCTTACTTGAGAGTTATTTTTCTTTAGCTTGAGAAAATAAAATCCAACTCTTAGATTAGTGTGAGAATTCGGCCAAGAGGAAAAGAGAAAAAAGTTTGTTCTTATTTCGATAGTGCACTAGTAACTTTTATATCAAAATGTTTTGTGCACAATTTCGAATAAGGTTCACGCGAGTTTCGATCTAACGATTGTGAATTCAAAAGTGACCGGAACATTCTTTGTAGCCTCTTGGAATTTGTTGTGACTAACGAAAAAGAAAAAGTTTTGTTAATCCATCCTCAGGTACACAATTCAGAGAGAAGGGAGACCACGCTCCTAGGTGATTCACGTTCGTGATTGGATTGGAAGATCTTGCGGATTACCATCAACGCAATGTCAATCGGATCACGCGACAAAGGTATGATATCTTTAGTGTTATATGTTAATTAATTAGAGGGTTAAGGTTCAAATTATGGAAAAATTTTAAACTATAATAAACTCGATTTTAGTCTTGCTTCCGCTGCGTGACCGTATTTTTCCCTACACTCCGCATAGTGTTCAATAAGAACCTTTCTCTCCACATATCCATTTGTGGAATGAATTGAGTAGTCATCTTCACTTGAGTCATTTCCTCTTGACTCTCTTCCACTTCTTCACTTCTATCCTTGCTCTTGTGAGAAGAGGCAAAAGCTATGAAGTTAGCCACTTCATCATCCGAAGTCTCTTCTCCCTCATTGGAGTCATCACTACTACCACTCCATGTGGCGGCCATCACTTTACTTTTCTTCTTGTCATTGTGATTAGCACATTCAAGGGCAAAATGACCTATACCACCACATTCATAACATCGGACCCCTTTCCTTTCGGTCTTCTCTTGCCTAGGCTCAAACTTGTTGTAGGAACCCTTTTTCTTGAAGTTTTGACCTTTGGAACCAAAGTCTTTTTTCCCAAACTTCATAACCTTCTTGAATCTCTTCACAAATAATGCAAGGTCTTCGTCCAAGTCATTCTTTGCCTCATTTTCATCCTTGGAGGCTTTCAAAGCAATTCCTTTTTGCTTTTTAGGAGGTGTGGAGATAGGACCCTTCCTAGACTCATAAGCTAAAAGTCTCCCAATCACCTCACTTGGCTTCATATCCTTATATCCACTATTCTCCTCTAAAGCTGTTACCTTGGATTCAAACCTATCGGGGAGAGACCTCATGATTTTCTGCTTAAATCTCCTATCTGAATACGGGTCTCCCAGTTAGTGGCTTTGATTAACGATATCCATCAATTTGATTTTGAAATCATTAAAGCATTCATCCTCTCCTTTCCTAAGTAACTCAAATTGAGTTTGGAGGACTTGAAGCTTGGATTCCTTCACCACCTCGGTTCCTTCTGATGAGAATCAAGAAGCTTCACCAACGGATCCATTTCATGTTCCAGTTGGGCCAATTACAAGGGGCAAGAGGATCAAAGAAGCATTTAATGGGGGCTGATTCTGAGTTGCTGAAGTCCAAGTTCAGTCCACATGAAGACCAAATTCGGGCTGAACTTCGTGGGCCTCTACAGAGTGCATCTGAAGTCGGATTGTCTATTATAATATGTTTTCAAAAAGCCCAAGACGAGCCCTACAGATGTTATGAAGACTCCGTCATCCGTAACAGATCACAACAGGCCCAAATTCAGCCATCTATCTTGTTGCGCGAAGACTTGAGCTGTACGAGAGCTGGACGCCGGGCTGAACTTCGTGGGCCTCTACAGAGTGCATCTGAAGTCGGATTGTCTATTATAATATGTTTTTGAAAATCCCAAGACGAGCCCTACAGATGTTATGAAGACTCCGTCATCTGTAACAGATCACAACAGGCCCAAATTCGGCCATCTATCTTGTTGCGCGAAGACTTGAGCTGTAAGAGAGCTGGACGCCGGGCTGAACTTCGTGGGCCTCTACAGAGAGCATCTGAAGTCGGATTGTCTATTATAATATGTTTTCGGAAAGCCCAAGACGAGCTCTACAGATGTTATGAAGACTTCGTCCTCCGTAACAGATCAAAACAGGCCCAAATTCAGCCATCTAGTTTGTTGCGCGAAGACTTGAGTTGAGGAGTCCGAATTTCAGCATATTTCCTAATAAAGAGCTGATTATGGTGTGAGATACAAGCTAGGGTTGGAGGATTCCGAATTTTAGCATATTTCCTATTTTTAATTATTTCCCAAATAAATAGTTGATTTGTTTCCCAAACAAAGTCAAATAGTTACTAGTTTTTATTCTTTTACTTTCCTAATTGTAAGGCAATTAATTGCTGAGTAGTTATTTCCTTTTCTTTTGTCGTCTAGGGTTTAGATCTTTTCTTAGTATTTAAAGGACACATTGATGTATTATTTGAGAAGATTAGACTTTGAATAAAATATTATTTGAGAGAACTTTTTCTCTTGGTTCTTCATTGAACTATGAACTTATCAAGGTTCTACCTTGTGGCGTTCAAACCTTGACTTATCACTCACCTTCTTTCTCTTTCTTGAGTGTGGCGTCTACAACCTTCTTGATACCGTTGGTTCTTATCTCCATATAGATAATGGGTCACGGTCCTTTATTTTCTTTGTTTTCATAAACTTGAATTAGAAAACGATCCTTCGTTACCATATATTGGTTCGGGTCTCACTGTTCTTAGTGAGGTTCATATCACCTTCATGTGCAACTTGTAAGATGTCCCAAGCCACTTTCACTATCTGAGTGTTCTGAATTAGCTTGTACTGATTTTCATCCGTTACACAAAGGATGGCGTGCATAGCTTTCCTATTCCACCTTGAAGCCTCAAACTCTTGTGTGTTCCATTGCACCTTAGGCTTCAATACTCTTCTCCTCCACCCGTGGGAGTCATCATAGGAAGATTATATCCATCTTCAACCGCCATGCCACACGGTCGTGAATTTGACATATGTAGGATTCCATCTTTCTTTTCATTGGGAACAATTCAAGCCGGTAAGAAAAGGAGGTCTCATGCTATAAGCCCCTTCGTTGTTTCCACCGTTTCCACTCACTGTGTAAAATGAATGAAATGAAATGTATGCAAGATGTATGAATGAACAAAAATCACACAAATGCAAAACACACCAAAATGAGCAAGGATCACCTAAATATATCTAGAAACCCGCTTTGATACCAATTGAAACAAATATAGGTGTGTTTTATATTAATCTAGAGGGGGTGAATAGATTTTATTCGATTTTACCCAATTTTTGTGTATGGTCAAGATTACGAAAATACTCCTAACTAGTCAATATAAAATAGCAAGTGTAATATGTGCAGAATATTAAATAACATTTGACATTTACATGGAAACCCTCACGGGAAAAACCACGGGCTAGTAAGTGTGCCACACTCGAACCTCGAATCCACTAAGTGTGTATAAACGATTACAACCTAATCCTGGTATATAATCACACGCCTACCTAATCCCGGTATAAGTGAACCTAGTCCAATTGCTTGTGATTTACACAACCTAATTCCGGAAGCAACACAAGTCTCAATTCTCAATGAAGAGATAATAAATCCTATGTGAATTAGAGCTAGGAAACCCTATATGCTTATCTAGGATGTCAATATTGCAATTAAAATAATCCTAGATATGAATAGCTAAATGACATGTCATAAAGCTTAGCTAAACATAGATTAAATAAACCTAGATAGCTATCACAATTGTTAGGTTTATAGTTTGTGTTGGCATTAATTCCATATCAAAACGTATTTCTCTTGCAATGTTTAGTGGTTCGTATTTTTGAAGAATTAAGAAGACGAAGGATGTCTCAACCACAACTCATTCAAGAAGCCGGCATTTAAGAAATTTGTGCACCATTGTTCAACGAAGGTAATAAAGGACTTCATATCTCTTACAAGGCTAGGCACACACACAAACATGGCATTCTTGTGTGTTCCTTCATGATTAAACATCACTTATGTTTCACTTTCACACACTTGACAAAATATGCTCATGCATTCATACCATATTGGTAATATTTTGTTTATTGCATTTTCTAGGACTATGTCTGGAAATTAGCATATGTGTGTGTATTTGTGCTTGTTTGTTTTCGTATTTTTGTACGTGGACTTTAACATGTTCTTATTTGATGTCTTATTGAGTTCCGGTCGTTTCGGTTACTCATTCATGTAGTTTCGAGTCCAAACGATGTAGCTACGCTACTTTTCGTTCTCATTCGTTGAGTTGACTTCATCGTCATTTTCCGAGATGATTTCTCAACCATTTTTTGAAGTTGTATAGTCATCATTATGCATAAGAGAGTCACGGTTGTAATCCAAAAACGGATTCGAAATTGGAGTTCGGATGCCCAAGATACGGGCTGAAGAACCGAGGGAGCGCGTGACCTGACTGCTGGCCGTGAGGGAGGCCGTGGGCCCCACGGCCAAGGGGGCTCTCTGCCCCCGTGAGGCCCACGCACCCCCCACGGCCTGGGGTGACGTGGCCTCACACCATTGGCCGTTTTTGTCTTCTCTCTCCTCCTATATCTTCCCTCTCTCTCTCCATTTGAAATTTCTAAGAAGAAAATTGCAAGTTTTCCCGTCAGAATTTTCTCCCAACTTTTCCCAACTTCCAAACATCATATCTTCCTCATCCGGAGTCGGATTTGAGTGATTCAAGTTGGTGAGTGTTCGTATTTGAGTCCTCTATCATCTCCAAGTGGTTTTTTTTTTTTTGGGTAAATAAATAGTATCATAGAAAGAGGAAAGAATGTACAAATACAAGGGGCATACCCCAGGAAACAAAGAAACAAGAGCAAAAGGCCCAAAACAAGCTCAACAAAAAGCTCAAAAACAACAAGCTCAAAAGCAAGAGCTAAACAAAAGCTTTAACAAAGCAAAAACACAAAGAAAGCAAACAAATAGCCAACAACACAAGAATCATCCAGAGGTTACATTCCAATTCATAGCAATCAGAGGCCAATCCTTCAAATTGATAGAACAAAGCCGGCTACGAATAGTGTCAATAATGGTCCGGGTAACCTCTGCATTAGGCCTTCTAGAGCTCTCAAAAATACGACAATTTCGCTCTCTCCAAATAAAGTAGACAGCCACTGCAAGGCAAAGCTTTTTAGTCACAGTGGAAGGAGAGTTCCCTTTCCAAGTGGTTTGGTGGCTGTTTGATCGATATTTCTGGTGGTTCCACATTGATTTCCGAACCAGCTCGTGAAACCAAGGTATTGGACTTAACTTTGGGATTTCTTTCTTTTTAACCTTCCATTTGCTTGGGGTTTCTTTCTATCTATGTTTATGTTTGGTAAAAGCTATTGAGAAAGATAGCTTGATTATCATTCTAATTGAAAGTCAATTTATGGACTAATGTTGACTAGTTTCTATGATTCTAGGTTTTACATATGTTTGTGAGTTGTATTGTGATTAGAATGGCATCTTAGGTTGTTTGGAACTTGATTGAATTAATTTTGTGATAAATGACCTTGAGATTTGATTTGATCCTTTGATTGATGAAATATAGGATTTGTGTATTTGTTTGTGATTTAGAGAATCTAGGTTTTGATTGATGTAAATCTCAAATCCTTGCTCTATTTTTGGCTAGAATTTTGATTGATTTAATTCTCATATATCTAGCATTTAATTGTATATTGATAGCATCTTGAATTTGTTCTTCATGAATATATTTTGATTCAAGTGTTGTATGTGTGAATGAGACTTTGAGCTTATGTGTTTTGATATTTCACATGCTTTAGGTTTTATTCGTGTATTTTGCATCTAGACTTGATTACTTGTGATATCACATGTTTAGGTCTATTTGTGCCATAGAATGTATTGATCACATGTTCTATGTTGTTTTGATTGTTTGCATCATTTGCATTCACATGATCACACTAGGAAGTCCTTGTAAAAGGCATGAAGTCTTGGTTAGAGTCGGGGTGACTCGGATAGCCAAGCAAGAAGTCTTGCCTAGAGTCGGGATGACTCAGATAGGTAAGCAAGAGTCATGGCTAGAGTCGGGAGGACTCGGATAGTCATGCATAGGAGGCTCCCTAAAGGCAAGAGTGCCTTGGATAGGGAGTTGGCTATTGTATTGGTAGACCTAGGCGTATGGTTAGACATAGACTCTGATAGAGCGGGGTACACGGGAGGTGTATGCACTCTTGAGGAATTTCTAATCTATCATCGATGTTGGTTTTGTGTGGTGTCCAATATATGGTGGTTTCGCATCATTGAGGGATTTCACACTTTCCAATAGGGTTGGGGTAGGCTTAGACTTCACTAGGTTGGGTGAGCTAAAGATTGGTCACTTTGTGAATGTTCTATGTTTACTTTCCAATAATATAGTACCCAATGGTTGTAGTTAAACCCGTGGATGTTTCCTCCTTGGAGGTTTTACCACGTTAAAAAATCTCTTGTGTTAATTTTTCCTATCTCTTTCTCTTATATTTTAATTGTATATTTTATTATCTTGATTCATAATATTCACGTGTGATGTATTGTGAAGCAAGACTTTGTATAGTTTGGTTTGTGGATTCATTCTTTTGATCATTTTTGTATCTATGATTCTTTTGTATGTTGTAATTTTTGTATAGTGATATTTTGATCACTCTTGTAACTCATTGAACATCTATTGAAATACAAGCTTACTTTGTTGTTGTGTTTATTTGTTCTTATACCTCTCACAACTAGATGATATACTTAGACCTTGCTCTTATGATTGTATTCTTGTATTGTCTATGTATGTCTTCCTTGGCTTATTTTGTTGTGTGTAAGGCTACCTTGAGGGACAAACGAAAGTTTGTTCAAGGGATTGAAAAAAGGTGTAAAAACCTATTCACCCCCCCCCCCCCCCCCCCCTCTAGGTATGCTTTAAGCAATTTAACTACATTTGTATACTTTCAACAATACAACACTCAATCATGTCAACACAACAATCTCTATTTTGAATATTAGATGTTAATCTAAGAACATACAAATAACAAAAGAGATGCCTTGATAAATAAAACACTAATTATAAATGATAATAGTGAAGAACATACCAAGGGAAGTGTGTTGACCAAGACCCATGCAAGTAAGCATCCTAACTATGCTAGAAAATGCTTAGATGATATTTTGATGCATATGAAAATGGGTTTTGAGAGTTAAAGAAAAGTTCTTGGGGGTTTCCTCTTGAAGATATTTTTTCTTTCTTTAAAGTGTATAATATTTTTGCTCTATGTCTTCAAAGTGACAAGAAGAAATATATATATATTAGGTCACATATAAAAACGCACCGTTTAAGACTTAAAAAACATAAAGAAAGCTGCACCGTTTGAAACATTTGAAAAAGAAAACTATTAAAAGTAATCCAGTGAGGTGAGCTCACGTGAGAGAAAATCAAGAGGTCAAATGATTTGTCAAAGTAAATCCACTTAGTCAACATGCAATCACAACAAACATAAGCTCACATTTAATCAAACAACACTCAATTAAATGCCTTTGAAAAAAAAAAAAATCAAAGCAAATTGTGTGTGTTGGCATGAGTGTGGCGTGTAGTCAACGTGGGCCGAGAGATAGATTTGGAGTGAGTGTGGCGTGTGGCCAACGCGGTTCGAGAGACATGTTTGGCATGAGTTGCACGCCCCTCACACGCCAAGCCTCTCTTGGTGTAGGCTTTCATGCCACACCAAGCCGACTTCCATTTCGAGTGATCTTTAGTCCAGTTTTGACCTTGGAACTCAGAATTCAATTCTGTTTTCGGAATATAGACCCAGACTCAATTATAAGTGTGGAAAATTATAAACTTTCCACTCTAAGCTCGAAATTGAATTTCGGTTTTCAATAAAAACATAGAATGTCCCAAATGTCTCGAAAATCATCCAAAACATATAGACAAGTCTCCGAATCGCTCGGAACTCATCTATGGACAAATCCACACATAAAAATATAACAAAGAAGTGCAAATGTGGGAAGTGAATGCATCCTAATGCCTAACATGTCATGGCATTGTCATTTAACTAGATGCAATCAACTTAATCAAGCAAGAAGAGTTATTGAAAACATGAATGCACACAAATAAAAATACACAACATATAAGAATAAGAAATATGCATGAGTTGTGAGTGTGTGCAACTACATCTCTTCAAAGCAAGTAAGCACATAGAAATTTACCTTTTGGTGCTTCTTCTCTTGAGGTCTTGAGAGCCTGAGCTACCCTTACAAAAACCCCAAATATGGTTTGTCTACAAAATAATCCAATCAATAAACTGAGACCTTGCACGCCTATCGCCACTCTTTCAGGGGTGCGATAGGCCCATAAGACCTTAGTGTTAGGTTTTTGGTTTGTGTTGGCATAAATTCCATATCAAAACAATATTTGACTTGTATTGATTAGTTGTCTTATATTGATGATGATTCAAGCTTCAAGGAAGACTTGGCAGCTTATCATGCAAGATGGAGTCTTCAAAGAGGAATATGCTTCATTGCTCAACAAAGGTATATTTAGACGTCATTCTTCTTGCAAGGCTTAGGCACATACACACATTGCAGCCATATGTGTCCATGCATTGTTGTGCTCAATTGGTATAACACATTCACACACTTGATATTATATGCTTATGCATTAGAACTAAATTGACAAATTTTGTGAATTGCATGTTCTAGGACTATATCTAGCAAATGGCATACATGTGTTTCTTGTGTGTGTTTGTTTGTGTTTTATCGAACTTGAATTTGATCTTACATTATTTCTTATTGAGTTCCAGTCATTTCGGTTACTCATTCTTTAGTTTTCAAGTTCCGAGTAGGATGTTACGATACTTTTCGTTCTCCTACAATGCATTGTCTTTGTCTTCGTGTATCGAGTCAATTTCATAACCTTTGGTCAAAGCTTCATAGTCTTCCTTGTGTGTGAGGGAGTCACAGTTCATAATCCAAATACGGATTCGAATTCAGAGTTTGGAGGTCGAAATAAGGTTGAAGAATGCGAGAGAAGCGTGAGGGAGGCGAAGATTGACCAAGGGCAAATTTCATCCATTCCTATTAGAAGCGCGTGAGTCTCACGGCCCCCGTGAGGCTCACGCACCTCTCACGGGAGGCTGAGTAGGCCACCTCCTATTGGTCATCCAATTCCTTCCTTTCCCTCTCCTTTAATCGTCTCCTTCCCCTCCCATTTCATTTAAGAAGAAAATTTGAAAAACAAGAGTGTAGAAATTTTCTCTCTAGTTTTCTCAACTTCCAAACACCATAACTTTCTTATTTCTCATACAATTTGAGTTATTCAAGTTGGAGAATATTTGTATTGAAGTTCTCTACCTTCTCCAAGTGACTTTGCAGCCACTTGATCAAGTTTTGTGGTGGTTCTACACATAAAACCGAAACTTCACGAAAATTGTCAAGGTATTGTTTCATCTTTGAGTTTTGATCTTTCAAGCCTTCAATTACCTTGGGTTTTCTTCTTCTATATGTATATGTTACTTTAAAAAATGATATTGAGAAGAAGAGCTTCAATTATAAGCTAATCTAGTCTAATTAGAGACTTGAATGTGAACTAGTTTCTCTTGAAATCTAGGTTTTCACATGTTTGTGAGTTGTATTATGATTAGCTTATTATCTATGGCTATTTGTGTTTTTATTGACTTATTTCATGATTGAAAGCCTTATCATGTGCTACGATCCATTAGTTGAACAAATCTAGGATTAGCACATTTGATTTTGTATTTAGAGCTAATTAGGATTTAATTGATTATTGTGTATATACTTGCTCTAAATACTTGCTAGGATATTCTTTGATCATATCTTTTGAATCTAGCATGTTTGTGTATGTTTCTAATATCTTGAATATGTACTTCATGTATATTATTTATTCAAGTGTTAACTTCATGAATGAAACTAGGAATTACATGTGTTAGGTGTTTCACATGCTCTAGGTTTTAGTTCATGTTTTGTAACTAGACAATTTTGATTATGTTCTCACATGCTAATGTCTAGTTTCCATAGAATTTGTTGATTACATGTTCTATGTTGACTGCTTTTTTGCATCATTTGCATTCATTGATAACACTAGGAAGTCCTTATAAAAGACATGAAGTCTTGGCTAGAACAAGTGGTCTGGATAGTCAAGCAAGAATGATATGAACCTCACTAAGAACAGTGAGACCCGGAACCAATATATGGTAACGAAGGATCGTTTTCTAATTCAAGTTTATGAAAACAAAGAAAATAAAGGACCGTGACCCATTATCTATATGGAGATAAGAACCAACAGTATCAAGAAGGTTGTAGACGCCACACTCAAGAAAGAGAAAGAAGGTGAGTGATAAGTCAAGGTTTGAACGCCACAAGGTAGAACCTTGATAAGTTCATAGTTCAATGAAGAACCAAGAGAAAAAGTTCTCTCAAATAATATTTTATTCAAAGTCTAATCTCCTCAAATAATACATCAATGCGTCCTTTAAATACTAAGAAAATATCTAAACCTAGACGACAAAAGAAAAGGAAATAAACTACTCAGCAATTAATTGCCTTACAATTAGGAAAGTAAAAGAATAAAAACTAGCAACTAGTTGACTTTGTTTGGGAAACAAATCAACTATTTATTTGGGAAATAATTAAAAAAAAAGGAAATATGATAAAAATTCGGAATCCTCCAACCCTAGCTTGTATCTCACACCATAATCAGCTCTTTATTAGGAAATATGCTGAAATTCGGACTCCTCAGCTCAAGTCTTCGCGCAACAAACTAGATGGCTGAATTTGGGCCTGTTGTGATCTGTTACGGAGGACGAAGTCTTCATAACATCTGTAGATCTCGTCTTGGGCTTTCCGAAAACATATTATAATAGATAATCTGACTTCGGATGCTCTCTATAGAGGCCCACGAAGTTCAGCCCGGCGTCCAGCTCTCGTACAGCTCAAGTCTTCGCGCAACAAGATAGATGGCCGATTTTGGGTCTGTTATGGTCTTTTACGGATGCCGGAGTCTTATCATCTGTAGAGCTTGTCTTGGGCTTTCCGAAAACATATTATAATAGACAATCCGACTTCAAATGCTCTCTGTAGAGGCCCACGAAGTTCAGCTCAGATTTGGGCCGAACTTGAACTTCAGCAACTCAGAATTAGCCCATCATTAAATGCTTCTTTGATCCTCTTACCCCTTGTAATTGGCCCAACTGGAACATGAAATGGATCCGTTGGTGAAGCTTCTTGATTCTCATCATTCCCCCTCTCTTCAAAAGGATTCGTCCTCGAATCTTCACCGTAATGTTGTTGATAGCCTGCGACACTTCATCAAAACACTGCAAAAGAGAAACAAGAACACTAGGCCAAGAAGTTGGCTGATTTGAAAACAATGCCTTTTTGATCTTTTTTTTTTTCCTCACTAGCGAAAATTTCTGTTTCCTTTTCACTCTTTTTTCCTCATGAGCAAAAAATTCTGTTCTTTTTCACTCTTTTTTTCCTCACTCACAAAAATTCTTGTTTCTTTTTCGCTCTTTTTTTCCTCAATAGCATAATTTTCTGTTTCTTTTTCACTCTTTTTTTTTTTTTGCTATTTCGATCTCTCTTTCTTTTAACCTCACTTGATCTTCATATATTGTATTGGGGTTAAGGGTACAAGAGTGATTCGTTTTTTATTGAGTACAAAGGAGTATCTATTTGTATAACCATCATGAGTTACACGCCTATCAAACTGCCATGGTCGCCCCAAAAGGATATGACTTGCATGCATTGGTACCACATCACACAAGACTTCATCTTTGTACTTCCCAATGGAAAAAGACACCAACACCTGTTTAGTCACCTTGATTCTTCACTATCATTTAACCATTGTAACTTATAAGGTTTGGGTGCTTTAAAGTGGCCAAATTCAGTTTTTCCACCAAAATAGTGCTAGCCAAATTAGTACAACTCCCCCCATCAATTATCATGCTACATACCTTATCATTAACATGGCATCGGGTGTGAAAGACATTGTCACGTTGTACCTCATCATCTTCCTTTGCTTGAGCACTAAGAGCTCTTCTTGCGACCAAAAGCTCTCCATCTTTGTGATCTTCGGAAGGTTCGGCCTTGGCCTTGAAACTAGGCTGGTCATCTCTCTTGTTCCAATTCGGTTCCCATGATGAAGAAGAACACGAATGTTGCCCAACTCGTGTGGAACCGTTCCTCTTCATTCGTTGATCCAACATCTCTGATAATAACTGATCAAACTTTTGTACCATGGCTTTGTAAAAAATATTGATATCAATCGTTTCCGGTACATCGTCAGACATTTTTTTTTTTTTTAATCAGAATTTGATTAAATTTTTTTTTTTTTTTTTTGGTAACGGATCTGATCAATTTTTTTTTTTTTTTTTTTTTTTTGGAATCAGAATCTGATTAAACTTTTTTTTTTTTTTTTTTTTTGTGGTAACGGATCTGATCAATTTTTTTTTTTTTTGGATCAAACGAAATAAAAGAAATACAAAAAATAAAAAATAAAAATAAAAATAAAGGGATAGATAAAACCTGATTTAGAAGCCTAAGCTCTGATACCAACTGATATGAACCTCACTAAGAACAGTGAGACCCGGAACCAAATATGGTAACGAAGGATCGTTTTCTAATTCAAGTTTATGAAAACAAAGAAAATAAAGGACCGTGACCCATTATCTATATGGAGATAAGAACCAACAGTATCAAGAAGGTTGTAGACGCCACACTCAAGAAAGAGAAAGAAGGTGAGTGATAAGTCAAGGTTTGAACGCCACAAGGTAGAACCTTGATAAGTTCATAGTTCAATGAAGAACCAAGAGAAAAAGTTCTCTCAAATAATATTTTATTCAAAGTCTAATCTCCTCAAATAATACATCAATGCGTCCTTTAAATACTAAGAAAATATCTAAACCCTAGACGACAAAAGAAAAGGAAATAAACTACTCAGCAATTAATTGCCTTACAATTAGGAAAGTAAAAGAATAAAAACTAGCAACTAGTTGACTTTGTTTGGGAAACAAATCAACTATTTATTTGGGAAATAAAAAAAAAAAGGAAATATGATAAAAATTCGGAATCCTCCAACCCTAGCTTGTATCTCACACCATAATCAGCTCTTTATTAGGAAATATGCTGAAATTCGGACTCCTCAGCTCAAGTCTTCGCGCAACAAACTAGATGGCTGAATTTGGGCCTGTTGTGATCTGTTACGGAGGACGAAGTCTTCATAACATCTGTAGAGCTCGTCTTGGGCTTTCCGAAAACATATTATAATAGATAATCTGACTTCGGATGCTCTCTATAGAGGCCCACGAAGTTCAGCCCGGCGTCCAGCTCTCGTACAGCTCAAGTCTTCGCGCAACAAGATAGATGGCCGATTTTGGGTCTGTTATGGTCTTTTACGGATACTGGAGTCTTCATATCATCTGTAGAGCTTGTCTTGGGCTTTCCGAAAACATATTATAATAGACAATCCGACTTCAAATGCTCTCTGTAGAGGCCCACGAAGTTCAGCTCAGATTTGGCCGAACTTGAACTTCAGCAACTCAGAATTAGCCCATCATTAAATGCTTCTTTGATCCTCTTACCCCTTGTAATTGGCCCAACTGGAACATGAAATGGATCCGTTGGTGAAGCTTCTTGATTCTCATCATTCAACTGATATGAACCTCACCAAGAGTAGTGAGACCCGGAACCAATATATGGTAACGACGGATCGTTTTCTAATTCAAGTTTATAAAAACAAGAAAATAAAGGACCGTGACCATTATCTATATGGAGATAAGAACCAACGGTATCAAGAAGGTTGTAGACGCCACACTCAAGAACAAGAAAGAAGGTGAGTGATAAGTCAAGGTTTGAACGCCACAAGGTAGAACCTTGATAAGTTCATAGTTCAATGAAGAACCAAGAGAAAAAGTTCTCTCAAAAACTATTTTATTCAAAGTCTAATCTTCTCAAATAATACATCAATGCGTCCTTTAAATACTAAGAAAATATCTAAACCCTAGACGACAAAAGAAAAGGAAATAAACTACTCAGCAATTAATTGCCTTACAATTAGGAAAGTAAAAGAATAAAAACTAGCAACTAGTTGACTTTGTTTGGGAAACAAATCAACTATTTATTTGGGAAATAATTAAAAAAAAAGGAAATATGATAAAAATTCGGAATCCTCCAACCCTAGCTTGTATCTCACACCATAATCAGCTCTTTATTAGGAAATATGCTGAAATTCGGACTCCTCAGCTCAAGTCTTCGCGCAACAAACTAGATGGCTGAATTTGGGCCTGTTGTGATCTGTTACGCAGGACGAAGTCTTCATAACATCTGTAGAGCTCGTCTTGGGCTTTCCGAAAACATATTATAATAGATAATCTGACTTCGGATGCTCTCTATAGAGGCCCACGAAGTTCAGCCCGGCGTCCAGCTCTCGTACAGCTCAAGTCTTCGCGCAACAAGATAGATGGCCGATTTTGGGTCTGTTATGGTCTTTTACGGATGCCGGAGTCTTCATATCATCTGTAGAGCTTGTCTTGGGCTTTCCGAAAACATATTATAATAGACAATCCGACTTCAAATGCTCTCTGTAGAGGCCCACGAAGTTCAGCTCAGATTTGGGCCGAACTTGAACTTCAGCAACTCAGAATTAGCCCATCATTAAATGCTTCTTTGATCCTCTTACCCCTTGTAATTGGCCCAACTGGAACATGAAATGGATCCGTTGGTGAAGCTTCTTGATTCTCATCAAAGAAAGTCTTGGACAAGAGGTCCGGATAACTAAGCAAGAAGTCATGACTAGGATCAGGGAGATCTGGATAGATATGAACGGGAGGCTTTCTATAGCCATTAGTGCCTTGGATAAAAAGTTGGCTATGACATTGGTAGGCTTAGGATATTGATTAGAAATAGAGTCTAATAGAGAGTGTCACATGGGAGTGTTTTCACTCTTGAGGAATTTCTAATCTATCAGTGGTGTTGAGTAGACATAGACTCCAATAGAGAGTGTTTTCACACTTTTGAGGAATTTCTATTTTACCAATAGGGTTGGGTAGACATTGTTAGGTTTTAGATTTGTGTTAGCATATATTCCATATCAAAACGTGTTTCTCTTGTAATGTTTAGTGGTCCATGTGTTGAAGATTTAAGAAGACAAAGAAAGTCTTGGCCACAATTCATGCAAGATGCCGGCTTCAAATAGATATGTGCTTTATCGATCTACAAAGGTATATATAAGACCTCATATCTCTTACAAGGCTAGGCACACACACACACATGGCATCCTTGTGTGTTCCTTCATGGTTAAACATCATTTATATATCACTTTCACACACTTGATAATATATGCTCATGCATTATACTATCTTGACAAACTTTGCTTATTGCATGTTCTAGGACTATGTCTAGGAAATAGCATATGTGTGTGTCTTTGTGTTGTATGTTTCCATATTTTTGTATTTGGACTTGAATAGTTCTATTATGATTCCTTATTGATTTCCGATCATTTCAGTTACTCATTCACTTAGTTTCAAGTCCAAACGATGTAGCTACGCTACTTTCGTTCTCATTCGTTGAGTTGAATTCATCGTCGTTTTCTGAGATTATTTCTCAACCATTTTTCAAAGTTTCATAGTCGTTGTCGTTGTCGTGCGTGAGGGAGTTACAATTCGTAATCCGAAAACAGATTAGAAATCGGAGTTCGGATGCCCAAGATACGGCTGAAGAACGTGAGGGAGTGCGCGAGAGGCAAGCATGGCCTTTGCCCAAGCCGTGTGGGACGTGGGACCCACGGCCAGAGGACCTCTCTGGTCCCGTGTGGCCCATGTCCCCCACGGGCCTGGGTGATGTGGCCTCTTTTGATTGGCCAAAAATCCCTCTCTCTCTCCTTCCTTTTAAATTCCCAAATTCTCTCCATTTCATTTTCAAGAAGAAAAATTGCAAATCCCGTCAGAATTTTCTCTCCAATTTTCTCACCTTCTAAACACCATAACTTCCTCATACGAAGTCGGAATTGAGTGATTCAAGTTGGAGATTGTTCGTAATCGAGTCCTATACCTTTTCCAATTGTTTTTGCAGCTGTTCGATCGATTTTTCTGGTGGTTCTACATAGAAAACCGAACCAGGTCCTGAATCCAAGGTATTGGTCATATCTTTGGGATTTCTTCTTTTATAATCTTCAATTTGCTTGGGATTTCTTCTTCTATACATACTTGTATGTTGGTGAATGCTATTGAGAAAGATAGCTTCACAATCAATCCTAATCAAAAGTCTATTTAGAGACATTTGTGAACTAGTTTCCATGATTCTAGGTTTTTCACATGATTGTGAGTTGTATTGTGATTAGGTTGATATCTTAGGTTGTTTGTGACTTGATTGAATCAATTTGTGATAAATGACCTTGAGATTTGTTTTGATCCTTTGATTGATGAAATCTTGGATTATTGTATTTGTATGTGTTTTAGAGCTATCTAGAATTTAATTGATTTACATCTTAAATCCTTGCTCTATATTTTGGCTAGAATATTGATTGATTTGATCTCATGTCTCTAGCATTTTATTTTATGTTTATAGCATCTTGAACTTGTACTTCATGAATATATATGTTCAAGTGTTGTATGTGTGAATGAGACTTTGAGCTTTATGTGTTTGGTGTTTACACATGCTCTGGGTTTTATTCTTGTATTTTGCATCTAGACTTTTATTACTTGTGATATCACATGTTTAGGTCTATTTGTACCATGGAATGTATTGATCACATATTCTATGTTGAATTGATTGTTTGCATCATTTGCATTCACATGATCACACTAGAAAGTCTTTGTAAAAGACATGAAATCTTGTTTAGAGTCGGGATGACTCGGATAGGCAAGCAAGAAGTCATGGCTAGAGTCCGGAGGACTCGGATAGTCATGCATGGGAGGCTCCCTAGAGGCATGAGTGCCTTGGATAGGGAGTTGGCTATTATATTGGTAGGCCTAGGCATATGGTTAGACATAGACTCCAAAAGAGCGGGGTACACAGGAGGTGTATGCACTCTTGAGGAATTTCTAATCTTCCATCGATGTTGGTTTTGTGTGTTGTCCAATATATGGTGGTTTCGCATCATTGAGGGATTTCATACTTTTCAATAGGGTTGGTGATATGAACCTCACCAAGAGCAGTGAGACCCGGAACCAATATATGGTAACGAAGGATCGTTTTCTAATTCAAGTTTATAACAAAGATCAACATAAGGACCGCGACCCGTTATCTATATGGAGATAAGAACCAACGGTATCAAGAAAGTTGTAGACGCCACACTCAAGAACGAGAGAGAATTGTGAGTGATAAGTCAGAGATCAAAGAACCAAAGAGAAAACGCTCTCAATATTAATTTTATCAAAAAAGTTCCGAAATAATACATCCAAGCGGCTCTTAAATACTAAAAGAAATCTAAACCCTAAACGGAAAAGAAAGTCTAAAACTCTAAGGAAATAAACTGATATGTTGCAATTCGGAAATTATTAAAAAAACAGAAATATGTTGGAATTCGGATTCCTCCAATCCTAGCTTGTTCCACACGCCCAAGCCTCTTGTTCACACGCCCAAGTATCTTTATTCAGCCCAATTAGTTGTCTTGATAATGTTAACTAAGCCTTGGTCTTCATATGGGCCCATCTTGGACTTCAATATTTCAGAATTAGTCCACGTTTCTTGAATCAAGCCATTGAGTGCTTCTTTGAATCTCTTAGCCCTTGCCCTTGTTATTGGCCCAACTGGTACATGCAATGGATCTTTTGATGCAGCCCCTTTATTCTCATCAGTTGGGTAGACTTAGACTCCACTAGGTTGGGTGAGCTAAAGATTGGTCACTTTGTGGATTCTCTATTTTTATCATCTAATATATATAGTACCCAATGGTTGTAGTCGTCATTGTGCATGAGGGAGTCAAAATTCTCAACCTTCTGTCAAAGTTTTGTAGTTGTCATTGTGCATGAGGGAGTCAAAATTCGTAATCCATAAACGGATTCGAAATCGAAGTTCAAAGGCCCGGATACGGCCGAAGAACACGAGCGGTGCGCGAGATGAGCAAGCATGGCCAACGGCCAAGCTTGGTGGCCACGTGTGGAAGCCGTGTGCCACACGGCCAGAGCAGCTCTCTGCCCACGTGTGCCACATGCGTCCCACATGGCCCTGGGTGAGGTGGAAACTGCTGATTGGTCCGTTTCTCTCTCTCTTTCATCTCTTTTAAATTCTCCATTTCCCTCTCATTCATTTCAAGAAGCAAAAATTAGAATATCTCAAACCAGAATTTTCTCTCAACTTTTTCTCACCTTCCAAACACCATAACTTTCTCATATGAAGTCGGAATTGGTTGATTCAAGTTAGAGATTGTTCGTATTCTAGTACTCTACCTTTTCCAAGTGGTCTTACAGCTGTTTGATCAAGTTTTCAATTGGTTTCACCATCAAAACCGAACCAGCTCGTGATTGCAAGGTAGTTGTCATATCTTTGAGATTTCTTCTTTTATAACCTTCAATTTGCTTGGGGTTTCTTCTTCTATATGTATGTATATATATGGTGAATGCAACTGAGAAAGATAGCTTCACAATCAATCATAATCAAAAGTATTTGGCTAGAATATTCATTGAATACATTTTATGATTCTAGCATTTTTGTGTATGTTTGTAACATCTTGAATATGTGCTTCATGATTATGATTTATTCAAGTGTTATTTGTGTGAATGAAACTAGGAGCTTTTGTGTTAGGTGTTTTTCACATGCTCTAGGTTTAATTCATGTTTTTGTTAGGATTATGCTCAATAGCAAGAGTGTAATGTTGTAATTAACAATCTTTTTCATATTAATAAAGTGATTTCTGGTTTAACAAATCGTATAGCATTTATAGTTTAATATTATAATTGTCAAAGTAAATAATCATAAGGTCTAAAGACTATGGGAAAAGAAGAATTGTTCGTACATCTGGATATGTATGTGGTAGACACAATTCTTTAGTTAGTCTTGAATAATGTTCACAACTTAAGTTAAAGGTTGGGCACCTTTATCTTGTTAAAGTTGTAGAATTCTTTTGCTAGCATTTGAGTGGGATCAAATGAGATATGATGAGTCTAAAATCATCAGAGTGTCTTCAAGCAAAAGGATCTAGTGCACTGGGTGCATTGAACTGGATCACAATGAAATACTTTATCTATAACCGTCAGTAGATAAAAGTCTTTTCATTATCAGGACAATCGGAGAGTCTATCTTAATCCTGAGATAAATGATGGACTTATGGTTGCAAGTGATATCATTTGAGTTATCAATGAGTACGATTATATCGCATAGTCTATCCTCGATAATTTGGTGATATTCATTTGTTAATCGATAGAGGACTTCATTTATAGATATGGACATCGTGGCTCCATTTAATTAAATGAGAGTATAATATATCATATGGATGTTTTGAGGTAATTGGATATTAAATCTCAACGTTGAGTTTTCGATAGTGTCTATTGAAAACATGGCTTCTGGACAAGTCAAAATATCCAAGTTCAAAACGTGGTCATATGAGTAAATATGGTAACTTGGAGAGTTATAGGCGGTCTATGAACTCTTGGCGATTACTGATATTAATCACGAGGATACACTATCTCCTATATGATTGTCTAGGGTATGAATGAGGAGCATCTTCCTTTTCTATCTTTATTTAAGAGTTCAGTTTTAGCTCTTTAGTGGAATGAGTTAAAATTAATGGATCGGACCTAAGTGAATCATTTGTTGATTGTGATTAGGTTATGTCTATTGAAGCTTAAATTTAGATGGCCCGCCAAGATCCCCAATCCACACGGACTAGCATGGATCACATGATATATTCTACCGGACCAATTTAAGGGTCCATCTAGAATTGCATTTAATATATTAAGAATATAATTTGCACATTATTTATGTAATGGGCTGCTCAATTATATTTATATATTAATGAATGACATGTGGGCTTGTTTCTTTTAGTAAGAATGGGTCTGGTTCACATGTGGGCTTTTTATTTAAAGTCCAATGGATTAAATGAAATAAGAAAATAATATTTTGGCCCATTTACTCTAAGTGGGGCGGCAAGGGTTATTTTTAACCTAATATATTATTTTGTTTCATTGTTTTAATTAAATAAGAATTAATTAATTTATTAATTAATTGTTTAATTAAAGAAACAAATCTTTTCTAATCAGGAAATATATTTCCTAAAAGTAAAAGTAAAAGTAAAAGACTTGTTTGATAAGGAAATAAATAATTAGTTTTATTTATTTAATCAAATAAGAAGTCTTTTTATTTAGTCAAAATAAAAGAATAAAAGATCTATGAGTTGGATTAGGGTTTGATGTCTTAAAAACTAGATGGAAATTAGGGTGCAACATAAGCCTATGGTGGGCATGTATTTTGCGGCAACCCTAGTTATTTCTAGGTTAGGATTTCGGCAACCCTAGTAGAAAGAAGAAGCAAACTTAGGCCACCTATATATTGACAAGTATAGAATTCGGCCACTTCATGTGTTCTTGATACAAATTTCTTCTTCTTCTCAATTCATAGAAAGATTTTATTCTACTAAAACAAAAAAGAGTGTTAGATTATTCTTTGATGGTATACTATTTGCTTATTCATCAATAAGCTTGTATGTACGACATCGATCTAGGTTCACGCGAGTTTCGATCATTAGATTGAGAACTCAAAAGTGACCGGAATAATCTTAGTCATTCTTTTGATTGTTTTTATGACTAACAAAGAAAAGAAAAGTTTGTTTTGTCCATTCACAGATTTGCAATTGAAAGAAAAGGGAGACCACGCTCCTAGGTGATCCACGTTCGTGCTAGGATTGAAGATCTTGCGGATTACCATCGACGTAAGTCAATCGGATCACGTGACAAAAGGTATTCTACTTTTGTATTGTATATGTATGTTTAATTAATTAAAGGGTTTAAGGTTCATAAAAGGAAAAATTTTTAAAAGTCACCAAATCTATTTTTTAGTATCGCTTCCGCTGCGTGTACTTCTTGGTATTTTTCCCTACAGTTTTGGCATCTAGACTATATTACTTATGTTCTCACATGTTTAGGTCTAATTGTTCCATGGAATGTATTGATCACATGTTCTATGATGAATTGATTGTTTGCATCATTTGCATTCACATGATCACACTAGGAAGTCCTTGTAAAAGGCATGAAGTCTTGACTAGGACAAGATGTTTGGATAGTCAAGCAAGGAAAACTTGGTTAGGACAAGGCATCCGGATAACCAAGCAAGAAGTCTTAACTAGAGTCGGGATGACTTGGATAGTTATGCAATAAGTCATGGCTAGGATCAGGAAGATCCGGATAGCTATGCAAGAGAGGCTCTCTAAAGGCATAAGTGTCTTGGATAAGGAGTTGGCTACAATATTGGTAAGCCCGGGCGTTTGGTATGACATAGACTCCAATAAAGTGTGGTACATGGGATGTGTATGAATGCTTGAGAAATTTCTAATCATCCAACGATGTTGGTTTGGTATGGAGTCCAATATATGGTGGTTTTGCATCATTGAGGGTTTTTGTATCTTCAAATAGGGATTGGGTAGACATAGACTCCAATAGAGAGTAAATAATAGGTTGGTCACTTTTGAGGAATTTCTAATCTATCATCCAATATATATATATCCAATGGTTGTAGTTCAACCCATGGATGTTTCCTCTTTGGAGGCTTTACCACGTTGAAAAATCTCTTGTCACTATAAGAAATTTGGCTTTTCGCAACGCGCAAAATGCATTGTGAAAAGTTTTGGCAATGCATGGGCGTATGTTGTTGATACACCTGTTGCCAAAAGTTCCAAAGTTTTTTACAACTTGCAATGTATGTAGTCATAGAACAATTACAACATACTATATGTGTTGTCATTGACATTTACCGCAACGCACGTTTGATGTATGTTGTCTTAGACAATTTTTCCGTACGTTGTCTTAGGTAGTTTTCGCAACGTGCATTGTAGGTTGCATTAGACAATTTTTACAACGCGCATTGTACGTTGTCTTAGGTTTAGAAAAAAAAAATAAGCAAAATTTAAACCCCATTGGGTTACCCCCACTAGGCCCAATCATTATCTAGCCCCAGACCCCTTGTATTTTAATCACACACACTTGTTCATATAGGCGTTTGAACCTAAGACAAACACCATCCTCGTGAGAGACTTTACCATTCTACTGTGAGTTTATCTTTGATATAATTACACATTTATATATAACATATATATGTTATAAAAAGAAATTAATTCAATAATTTAGTGAAAAAATTAATAATTTTGATTAGTTGATAAATTTAACTCATTATGATAATCATTTTAATTATTTTTATGATTAACAATTAAACATTATCAAAATTTTATTCCATCATTTAATTAAAGAGCTTAGTTACTATAAATGTTCCATATATTTACAAGTTAAATTGTTAGTCATTTGATTTCTACCATGATCTATGAAAGTTAAATATTTAAAAATAAATAACTTTCTATCATAATTACTCATGTAACTATACATGTCATGTATAATAGCTAAATCATTTTATTTGAAATAAAAAAATAATCGGGTTAAAGGTCTATTGAAACCTAATGATATTAATCGTTACAAACACACGACTCATAATGCAACTACTATTATATGAGACAAGTCTCCATATTTTACAGTTAAAAGGGAAAAAGTAGAAGTTAAATCATTTTCAGAAAAGAGAAGGGAAACTGCATCACTTTGCTAATGATAGTTGTGCATTTTAATATTTACGATAACAATGTCTATAATGTGTGTGTTGCCAAATATTAGCGTTTTTGCATTGCACAAGTCAATAATTTTGATACGCCAACATGTATATTATTATTTGCTACGAGATATTAGTCTTTTTCACAATGCACAAGAAAATAATTGCTAAAGAGACATATACGGCAACGTGCAACATATGTGTTATTGAATATTTAGTTTTCGCAACGCGCAAGCAATCAGTTGCTAATTAGTCTCCTACGACAACGTGCATGACATGTGTAATATTAGTTTTTCGCAACATGCAAGCAAATCAGTTATTGCTAAAAAGAATCTTACGACAATGTGCATGATAAATAAGTTGCAAAATATTAGCTTTTTAACAACATGCAAGCCAACAGTTGTTAAAAAGAAACCGACGACAATGTGCATGATATGTGTGTTGCGGAATATTAGACTTTTTCTCAACGCGCAAGGCCTAGGACAACATCCATAATGCATGTTGCTAAACATTACCTTTTCAACAACGTGCACATTTGAATGTTGCTAAAAGAAACATACAGCAACGTGCATATTTGTATGTTGCTAAAAAGACACATACAGCAACGTGCATGATGTGTGTGTTGCTAAATATTAGTTTTCAACAACGTGCACATTTGTAAGTTGCTAAAAATATATTTATAGCAACGTGCACAAAATGTGTGTAGTGTAATGAAGTAGCTACGACAATGTGCAATTTTTGTGTGTTGCGATATGTGTTCAATTATTGGCAACATTCGTTTGTACGTTGCCGTAGGTGATTTTTACAACACACATTTTTTGCACGTTGCGATAAATGAGATTTAGCAACGTGCAGTTGTGTATGTTGCGATTGACCACTTTTAGCGACACGCGTAGCATGCGCGTTGTCTTGTTAATGTTGCTAAAAGTCATTTATCTTGTAGTGTGTGTTAATTCTTCCTATCTCTATCTCTTATATTTGTTTAGTGTATGTTGTTATCTTGTTGCATATTATTCACTTGTGATGTATATTGGAACAAGATTTTGTAAAATGTGATTTGTGAACAAATTCATTTAATCATGCAACTAATTGATATACATAGACTATGCTTAAATGATCACATGCATATATTGTCTGTATGAATTCTTGGTTTATGTGATGTATGTAAGACCACCTTGAGAGACAAATGTGAGTTTGTTCAATGGATTGAAAAAGGCGTAAAAACCTATTCACCCCCCCCCCCCCCTTTTAGGTATGCTTTAAGCTATTTAACTACGTTTGTATACTTTCAGTAGTGATTGTAGATTTGTTCAATTAAAGAATCCAAGCATATGCCAAGGTTATTGATCAGAAAATGAATCAATTAAATCACAAATAACCTAGATATCAAACTAATCACAATACAACACTTAAACATGTGAGAAACTAAAATCATAGAAAATTAGTTCACATTTGTCTCTAATTAGACTTGATTAGGTTTGATTATGAAGCTATCTTTCTCAATAGCAATCATCATACATACATATACATATAGAAAAAGAAAACCCAAGGTAATTGAAGGTTTAAAAAGAAGAAAACACAAAGATTAGTCAAATACCTAAGAATCATGAGCTGGTTCGGTTTTGAGGGTAGAGCCACAAGAAAACTCAATCAAACAGCTGCAAACTCTCTTGAAAAAGGTAGAGAACTTGATTATGAAGATTTTCCAACTTGAATCACTTAGTTCGGAGTCCAAATGAGAAAGTTATGGCGTTTGGAAAGTGAGAAAGTTTGGAGAGAAAATTCTACAAATGTGTTTTCAATTTTTTCTTCTTGAAATGAAATGGGACAGAAAGGAAAGTTTAAAAGAGAGAGAGGGAAGATTTTCAGGACCAATCTGGAGGTGACCACCCCATGAAAGGCACGTGAGCCTCACGAGGCAGAGGGGGTGCTTGGCCCGTGAGCCTCACGCGCCCCTCACGGGAGTGCCCTCCAATGGCCTTTGGCCATTGCTTGCCACCCTTGTGCTCTTCTCACGTTCTTCGGCTGTATTCAAGCCTTCAAACTCCAAATTTGAATATGTCTCTAGATTACAAACCATGACTCCCTCACACATAAGGAAGACTTCGAAACTTTGACAAAATGTTGAGAATTCGACTCGGTATATGACGTATGAGAACGTAAAGTAACATAGCTTCCTAGTTTGGACTCGAAACTGTAAGGTTCATGATTTGTATTGGCTTGATTCCATTGCAAAACGCTCTATATGTATTATTTGTTGCTTAGGATGTTCTTGGAAGAAAAGAAACTTAAAAGGTGAAGAGCAACGTCTAGTGCAAATATCGTCTTCAAGAGGTGAAAGCGTCAAAGGTATACTTCGACTTCTATCCTCTTGCAAGGCATTAGCGCACACACACACACAATTCATACATGCGTGTCCCTACATCATAGTTCAAACATTTGGTATAACACATTCACACACTTCTTAGTATGCTCATGCATTGGTCTCTTATAGACAAACATTGTAAAATTGCATGCTTTGTGACTATCACTTTGATATGGCATGCTTGTGCGAATTTGTGTTTATTTGTTTATGTATTTTGTATTTTGGACTTGAATATGTTCTTATTTGATTTCTTATTGAGTTCCGGTCATTTCGGTTACTCATTCATAAGGTTTCGAGTCCAAATGACTTAGCTAGGCTACTTTGCGTTCTTATTCATTGAGTTGACTTCATCATCATTTTCTGAGATGATTTCTCAACCTTTTGTCAAAGTTTCTTAGTCTTTGTCATGCGTGAGGGAGTCATGGTTCTTAATCCAAAAATAGATTCGAAATCGGAGTTCGGATACCCAAGATATGGCTGAAGAACGTGAGGGTGCGCGGGAGAGCAAGCGAGGCCAAATGGCCAAGCTTGGCCAAGCCGTGTGTGAGCTGTGGGACCCACGGCCAGAGGACCTCTCTGGTCCCGTGTGGCCCACACGCCCCACACGGGCCTTGGCTGAGGTGGCCTCTTTTGGTTGGCCAAAAATCCTCTCTCTCTCCTCCATTTAAACACCTCTCTTTCCCTCCAAACTTAGAACTTGAAGAAATCTTTCAAAAAAATTTCTGCAGAAATTCTTCATATTTTAGTTTTCGTATTTTGATCATAACTTTCTCATACGAACTCAAAATTGATTGATCCAAAAATAAAAATTATTGGTCTTGATGAGAGCTATCCCAAGCATTTCTAGAGGCAGCTGACTTCGTCATTTTTCCCAGTGGTCTGATTTTCAGTACGTGGTCAACTTTGTATGTTCAACTTCTTCTTTTTCATTTCATCTTTGATCATCTTTTATTCTTACTATTTGATTAATGAAATATGTTAAGAAGGATGTTAGATCATATGCTAGGGGTGTTTGATCATTTCTTAATTGAGTTTTAGCTTTGTGATTCCTCTTGAACATGTATTTGCTAAACTTGATTCGACTTGAAATTGATTCTAGAAAAGGTATATGATATGCCTCATGTTATTTTCTAGGTTTAATTTCATGATCTAAGAACTAGGTTTTTAGTGTGATATATTGAATATGATATGAACCTCACCAAGAGCAGTGAGACCCGGAACCAATATATGGTAACGAAGGATCGTTTTCTAATTCAAGTTTATAACAAAGATCAATATAAGGACCGCGACCCGTTATCTATATGGAGATAAGAACCAACGGTATCCAGAAAGTTGTAGACGCCACACAAGAACGAGAGAGAATTGTGAGTGATAAGTCAGAGATCAAAGAACCAAAGAGAAAACGCTCTCAATATTAATTTTATCAAAAAGTTGCGAAATAATACATCCAAGCGGCTCTTAAATACTAAAAGAAATCTAAACCCTAAACGGAAAAGAAAGTCTAAAACTCTAAGGAAATAAACTGATATGTTGCAATTCGGAAATAATTAAAAAAAACAGAAATATGTTGCAATTCGGATTCCTCCAATCCTAGCTTGTTCCACACGCCCAAGCCTCTTGTTCACACGCCCAAGTATCTTTATTCAGCCCATATTAGTTGTCTTGATAATGTTAACTAAGCCTTGGTCTTCATATGGGCCCATCTTGGACTTCAATATTTCAGAATTAGTCCACGTTTCTTGAATCAAGCCATTGAGTGCTTCTTTGAATCTCTTAGCCCTTGCCCTTGTTATTGGCCCAACTGGTACATGCAATGGATCTTTTGATGCAGCCCCTTTTAGATGCAAGATTGTTTGGTTTTGACTACATTAAAGAATTGTACGTGGAAGATTCTGATTTGGTAATGTATTCAATGCATGTGAAAAAGTAGCATTGAGTACAAATTTTTTCCGAAAAGTTGAATTATATCAACTCTTGTTCTTGTTTTTTTTCTTCTTGTTTCCGTGCTTTGAGTATCAAAAAAAAAAAAAAAAAAAATCTGGTAGTAAAAAAAATTGTCATTGTTATTCTGGTCCTATTCTTCACTTCTTGAGCTGTCTTGTGAGTGTCCTAAAAGAACTAAAGTAGTGAACGAAGAAGAGTGGAAAAAGGCAAGAGAGTGTGAGCTCATCTGAGGGTAAAAGCCGAATTTATTGAGTGAAACACGAGTGTTGAGTGAACTGATTACTCGAGCGAAAAAAACACGTGAGGGAGTGCCGTGAGGTCTTTTTTTTTTCTAATCTTTTTCTTGCAGGAAAACATGTCCGACAATAAAGATAAAGGCACTACTGAGGAGTCTTCCATTCCGGTGGATTTAAAGCTTTGGAAGGAGGCATTAGTAGGGGAGATGAGACGGATGATGAAGGGGGAATTGGATCAATTACATGAGCGCTTAGATCAAGTGGAAAACGCACGTGCGGAACAGCCACAACCATTCCACAAGCACATAGGAGAGAGAGAGTTCCGGTTAGAGAAGAAGTTAATGATTACTACGGGGATGATAATGACATGGAGGAGGATGATCGCATGTCCAATGTGGGTGTAGGGAGGTTTAGGTATGGAATGGGAGGTAGAGGAGTTAGGTATGGGAATAGAGGAGATAGGTATGGAGAGAGGGTTGATAACAACTTGGGAAGCATCAAGGTGAAGATTCCAAGTTTCCAAGGTAAAACCGATCCTGAAGCTTATTTGGAGTGGGAGAAAAGAGTAGAATTGGTGTTTGATTGCCATGAGTATTCCGAATTGAAGAAAGTGAAGTTGGCAGCCATAGAATTCACCGATTATGCCATTGTTTGGTGGGATCAACTGGTTGTGAGTAGGAGAAGGAATGGAGAAAGGCCTATTGAAACATGGGGAGAGATGAAGGCTGTTATGAAGAAGCGATTCATTCCGAGTCATTACTATAGGGGTTTGTTTCAAAAATTACAAAGCCTTACACAAGGGACCAAATGTGTTGAAGACTATTACAAAGAGATGGAGATAGCCATGATTCGAGCCAATGTCGAGGAGGATCGAGAGGCTACTATGGCTAGGTTTCTAAACGGACTAAATCGAGACATTGCAAATGTGGTGGAGTTGCAACATTACGTTGAGCTGAATGACATGGTGCACATGGCCGTTAAAGTGGAACAACAATTGAAGAGGAAGAGTTCCACACGAGTTGGGCAACATTCGGGTTCTTCCCCATGGAAACCGAATTGGAACAAGAGAGATGATCAACCTAGTTTCAAGGCCAAGACCGAACCTGTCAAAGATCATAAGGCTGGAGGCACATCAAACCAAGGTAAATCAGATTCCCAACCTTCTAGAAATCGAGATATTAAATGCTTTAAGTGTTTGGGAGCAGGTCATATTGCATCTCAATGTCCAAACAAGAGAGTCATGATTTTGAAGGATGATGGTGATATTGAATCTGAGGGTGAATCTGCTGAGGAGTCCATGCCACCTTTGGAGGATGCACGTGACGTTGAGTATCCGGTGGGTGGAGAGCTTTTGGTAGCAAGAAGAGCTCTTAGTGCTCAAGCCAAGGAAGACGATGAGGTGCAACGTGACAATATCTTTCACACCGATGCCATGTTAATGATAAGGTATGTAGCATGATTATTGATGGGGGGAGTTGTACTAATGTGGCTAGCACTACTTTGGTGGAAAAACTTAATTTGGCTACTTTGAAACACCAAAACCTTATAAGCTACAATGGTTGAATGATAGTGGGGAAATCAAGGTGACTAAACAGGTTTTGGTTACATTTTCAATTGGAAACTACAAAGATGAAGTTTGTTGTGATGTGGTGCCAATGAATGCGGGCCATATCCTTTTGGGAAGACCATGGCAGTTTGATAGGCATGTGACTCATGATGGATATACCAATAGATACTCTTTTGTACTCAATAAAAGGCCAATCACTCTTGTACCTTTAACCCAAGACAAGTATATGAAGATCAAGTGAGGTTAAAAGAAAAGAGAGAAGTAAAAAAAGAGAGTGAGAGTTCAAACAAAGAGAGACAAAAGAAAGAGAGATTGAAACAGCAAAAAAAGAAAAAGAAAAAGAAAAAGAAAACTCAGCTGATGATAAAAAAAAAGAGAGAAAAAAAGTGAACTTCTATGCAAGAGAGGGTGAGATCAAAAGGCTTATTTTCAAATCAGCCAATGATTGTACTCTTGTACAAAGAGGCTTATTTTAGTACTAACGAAATTAACCCTTCTTGTGCCTAGTGTTGTTGTTTCTCTTTTGCAGGACTTTGATGAAGTGTTTCCCGAGGAGATGCCTATTGGTTTACCACCAATAAGGGGAATAGAGCACCAAATTGATTTTGTACCCGGAGCACCCATCCCAAATAGACCCGCATACAGAAGTAATCCAAACTTCTTCACTAGGTTCTTAGCATATTTGGCTTGGGTTATGAAAATCCCATCATTCATTTGCCTAATTTGCAAACCTAGGAAGTAACTAAGCTCACCAACAAGCTCATCTCAAATTCATGAGACATGACATCAACAAATTGTTGACCTTGGTGTTGTTGGTGGAGCCAAACTATATCATCAACATATATTTGAGCTATGAAAAGCTCATCATTGTTCTCTTGATGAATAGTGTCTTGTCAACACTACCTCTTGTGTAGTTATTGTCAACAAGAAATTGAGTGAGGCGCTCATACCAAGCCCTCGGTGCTTGTTTCAACCCATATAGTGCCTTCTTGAGGCGATAGACATGGTTGGGGTGGTGTGCATCCACAAACCCCTTAGGTTGTTCAACAAACACTTCCTCTTGCAAGAAGCCATTGAGGAAGGCACTCTTGACGTCCATTTGGTGCAATTTGAACTTGTGCACACAAGAGATGGACAAGAGAAGCCTAATGGACTCTAAGCGGGCAACGGGAGCAAAAGTCTCCTCAAAGTCGATACCCTCAATTTGAGAGTACCCTTGTGCTACAAGTCTAGCCTTGTTCCGCACTATGTTGCCATCCTCATCGGATTTGTTCCTAAATATCCATTTGGTGCCTATGACATTAGTGGTCTTAGGCCTAGGAACTAGAGTCCAAACCTCATTCCTTTCGAATTGGTTTAGCTCTTCTTGCATGGCAAGAACCCAAAATTCATCATTTAAGGCTTCTTCAACCTTTTTGGGTTCTATTTGAGAGGTGTAGCATGTAAAACTAATTAGATTAGCTATTTGATGCCTAGTTCTAACACCCTCATTAACATCTCCAATAACATCCTCTTTGTTATGGAGTCTTCTAACCCATGGAGCGGGTTCATTAGAGTCCAAGTTAGGAACTCTAGTACTAGGTTGTGTGACTTCATTAGATGTCCCAACATTGGGAGTCACCACAACCCTCTCCAAAGGAGAGTCATCCTCTAAAACATCCTCCTCCTCATGATCATTAGTCTTGAGCCTTGTATCATCAATTACAACATTCGATGATTCCATGACGGTTCGAGTCTTTAAGTTGAAAACTCTATAGGCTCTACTATTCAAGGCATAGCCAATAAAGATACCCTCATCACTCTTAGCATCAAACTTGCCAAGTTGATCACGGTCATTTAAAATGTAGCATTTGCTCCCAAATGTGTGGAAGTGGCTAACATTTGGCCTCTTGCCTTTCCATAACTCATAGGAGGTGTTCTAGTACCGGGCCTTAGGAACACTCTATTTCCTATATAGCAAGCCGTGTTGATGGCTTCGGCCCATAGGTTCCTAGGGACATTGTTGCTAAGCAACATCACACGGGCCATCTCTTGGAGGACCCTATTCTTCCTCTCAACAACTCCATTTTGTTGAGGTGTCCTACGAGCGGAAAACTCATGGGAGATGCCTAAGCTATCACAATAGCTTTCAAAAGAGGCATTCTCAAACTCCCTCCCATGGTCACTTCTAATCCGTTTAATGCTTCTAATGTTAGAATTCATTTCATTTTGCAATTTAGTACAAAGCATTTTAAACTTATCAAAAGTTTCGGATTTTTCTCTAAGAAAATATGTCCATGTAAATCTAGAGAAATCATCAACACAAACAAAAATGTATCTCTTTCCACCCAAACTTTCGGTTTGCATGGGACCCATGAGGTCCATGTGGAGAAGCTCAAGAGGCTCCTTGGTGGAGAGATACTTGCCCTTTTTGTGCATGCTTTTGGTTTGTTTTCCTTGTTGGCAAGGTCCACAAATACCATTGGCTTTCTTCCCAAGCTTAGGGAGGCCACGCACACACTCGAACTTTCCAAGGGTTCTTAAATCCCTAAAGTTCATGTGGCCAAGTCTTTCATGCCACAACTCAACTTGCTCATTCATGGACACATTGTTTGAGACTATTCTAGCTTCAAGACAATAACAATTGTCGCTAGATCTCATACCTTTCAACAAGGTTTGTCCATCGGGCTTTAGAATTGAGCAATCATTTTTATTAAACAAGACGGAATATCCTTCATCACTTAGATGTGAAATGCTTATTAAATTGGCTTTCAAGCCATCAACAAATAAAGCATCGGATAAGGAGGGTAAACCAGGAACGGAAATGGATCATTTCCCTACAACCTTCTTTTTGGATCCATCACCAAAAGTGACATATCCACCTTCCTCCATAACAAGAGTCTCGAAGAAACTCTTGTTTCCCGTCATGTGCCTAGAGCACCCACTATCCAAATACCAAAAATTAGAAGAATTTGCCTTCAAGGCTATTTGTGCAACATGGCAAACATTTTCATTCTTTCTAATCCACTTAGCAACAATTTTAGCTTTCTTAGTGGTCTTTGGTACATGTGCTCTACTATTCCTAGGATCATGCAAATTAATATTATCATTCCTAGGAACATGCATCATGGCTCTTTTCTTTTTCTTCTCTATCATGCTTCTAGTTTTGCACATTTTTATATAGCGAAAGCATTGTGGTCTTATATGACCAACAAATCCACAAAAGTGACAAATAGGAGTAAAATAAGGAATCATACCTTGTCCTTGTCTTTGTGGATGAAGGGGTTCATTGCGTCTTCGTTGTTGAACCGGTCTAGGTTGCTTCCAAGCTTGAGGTTGCATGATAGGCCTCTTTCCTTTGTGAGCCATTTGAGAAGGAATGTTGGCTTGAGGAACCCTAGGGGGTTGAGCTTGAGGTTGCCTTCTTGGCCCCATCTTCACTTGAGCATTTGAACTTTGTCCTATTTCTAACTTTTTCTTAGGAAGTTGCACAAATGAAGTTTCTTCTTTCTTCAAGCTCTTGACAAATACGGTCTTGTTAAAGGTTGAGATCTTCTTGCCATCTTCATACCCAAGACCCCTCTTGTCACATGGACTCTTTCCAACACCAAGTATATGGTCAAGCTTCTTAGTGCTAGAATCCATCCTAGTCATAGATTCTCTAACTTCTTCAAGCTCCCTCTTTAGACTATCCTCATTCCTCCTAGATAAGACTAACTCCTCTTTTAGCTTATCTTCCATCTTCTTGAATTTTTCCACTTGTTCACTTAAGTGGTCATTATGAGATGCAAGCTCAAGATTTTCTTCCCTCAACATCTTGATCTTTCTTGTACTCTTGATTGCTAAATCATTAAACTCGGCATGATATTTAGCAAACTCCTTTTTCTCCATAAATCCATTCATGGAGTTAGAAGAGGAATCACTTTCTGCTTCACTTGAGTCATTTTCCTCTTGACTCATTTCCTCTCTCTCACTAGCACTTTTGCTTTTATGGGAGGAGGCAAAAGCTAGGAGATTAGCCATGAGCTCTTCATCATCCGAAGACTCATCTCCCTCATAGGAGTCATCACTACTTCCACTCCAAGTGGCGGCCATCACTTTCCCCTTTTTCTTCTCAACATGATTTGCACAATCGGGGGCAAAATGACCTATGCCACCACACTCGAAACATCGGACCCCTTTCCTTTCGGTCCTCTCTTGCCTAGGTTCAAACTTCTTGAAAGAACCCTTTTTCTTCAAATCTTGACCTTTTGACCCAAGCTTTTCCTTCTAAACTTCATAACCTTGTTGAACCTTTTTACAAACAAGGCAAGGTCTTCATCCGAGTCAACCTTCTTTTCCTCCTTTTCATCCTTGGAGGTTTTTAAAGCAATTCCTTTTTGCTTTTTAGTGGGTGTGGAGATAGGCCCCTTCCTAGACTCATAAGCTAGAAGTCTCCCAATCACCTCACTCGGCTTCATATCCTTATATACACTATTTTCTTCTAAAGCCATCACCTTAGATTCAAACCTATCGGGTAGAGATCTCATAATCTTTTGCTTGATTCTCCTATCCGAATATGGATCACCAAGTTGATGGCTTTGGTTGACTATATCCATCAACTTGATCTCGAAGTCGATGAAGCACTCATTCTCCTCCATCTTGAGCATCTCGAATTGAGTTTGGAGGACTTGAAGCTTAGAGTCCTTCACCACTTCGGTTCCCTCATGTGCAATCTCTAGGATGTCCCATGCTTCCTTAGCTATCCTAGTATTTTGAATCAACTTGTATTGATTTTCGTCCATAGCACACAAGATGGCATGCATCGCCTTCCTATTCCACTTTGAAGCCTCAAACTCTTGCGCGTTCCATTGCGCCTTAGGCTTCAAAACATCTTCTCCTCCACCCGTGGGAGTCATCATAGGGAGATCATATCCGTCTTCCACCGCCATCCATGCACGGTCATGAATTTGGCATATGTAGGATTCCATCTTCCCTTTCCATTGAGAATAGTTCAACCCGGTAAGAAGTGGAGGCCTTGTGCTAGAAGCTCCTTCGTTGCCACCACCATTTCCACCGTTTCCACTCATAGTGTTTATGAATGAATGAAATGAATGCAAATGTATGAATGATCAAAAATCACACAAAATGCAAAACACACCAAAATAAGCAAGGATCACCTATGTATGTCTAGGAACCCGCTCTGATACCAATTGAAACTAATTATAGCACGGTGTGTATAAAACTATCTAGAGGGCGGGTGAATAGATTTTACGCTTTTTACCCAATTTTTCGTGTTAGTCAAAATTACGAAATTACCCTCAAGATAAAATAAACAAGCAAGTGTAATATGGTGCGGAAATTAAATTGACACTTGATTTTTACGTGGAAACCCTCACGGGAAAAACCACGGGCTATGTAAGTAAGCCACACTCGAACCTCGAATCCACTAAATGTGCAAACGATTACAACCTAATCCCGGAAGTAATCACACACCTACCTAATCCCGGTATGAGTGAACCTAGTCCGATTTTGCTTGCGATCTAAGCAACCTAATCCCGATTGCTACACACAAGACTTAGCTTCTCTTGAAGAGAATACAACCCTAAGTGAATATTTGAAAATATCCAAATGCAACATAGAGCAAGGGAAACCCTATATGCTTATCTAAGATGATTAATATGCAATTAAGAACAATCCTAGATATCAAAACTAAATGACATGTCAAATAGTTAAGCTAATCAATATCAAGTACAAAACCTAATATGCTAGCACAATACAACTTCTCAAACATACATCATACTAATCTCAATCTTGTATTCAACAAATATAAAATCACATACAAGTAATTAAATTGAGATTGCTAGATAAGAGAAACACAAAATATGTAAGATATTAGTGAAAAGCTTACCAAGCAAAGTATGATGAAGAATCCATGCAAGATGTCATCTAGATGATCTAAGATGATGCTAGATGATGATTGATGATCATGGAAAAAGTGTTTGAGTAATTAAAAATGAGTTCTTGGAATTTTTCTTCTCTTTGAAAAATATCCTAAGTATGAAATCTGAATATGAACTCTCTTAATTGACCTAAAGACAAAATGGCATATATATAGGGTGCCAAGCCAAAGTGAGGTTGTTTAAGTAAGTTTCAAAGAAACGCGCCAATTGGCGGTTTCAATCGGCGGTCGGTGGCCGCCGATTTCAACCGTCGAATTGCTCCCAGAGAAACAGGGGAGAAACGGCGGTTCCATTCGGCGGTTTCGTGACCGCCGTTCCCACCGCCGAATTAAACCCGAAAATAAAATCAATCAGGTCTGAAACGGCGTTTCATATCGGCGGCCATCCAACCGCCGAATTAAAACGGCGGTTTAAGTCGGCGGCCAGGCCGCCGATCACGACCGCCGATAACCAACAGAGGTGAAAACCAAGGAGATGCCAAGTGCATCTCCATAGGCGGTCTTCGCGCAAACCAAGCACATTCTAGTGCGTGCGCGGACGTTTCCGAACACTATCGGGAAACGAATTACAAGACACAAATACACACAACAAGATACAACATCAAAGTGCTAGTGTGTAAAGTGACATGTGAAGAGAATGCACACATGAACAAGTATGCTAAGTGAGTGTGTGCAACTATCTCTTCAAGATAAGTAAGCACATAGAATTTACCTTTGGTGCTTGTCAATAATGAGGTCTTCAAAGGGCCTAAAGCACTTATAACAACATCTAAACTACCCTTACAAAGGATCCCCATTTATGGTTTGATCACGAAATAAGCCAATTAAAAACAACGGGAAACCTTACACAGGCCGTGGGGCCGACGGCCTCAACCATGGCCAGACCTTGTGGCCCACGGCCTGGGCTATCCTCTCGTGCGCTCCCTCGGTTCGTCGGCCCGTATCTCGGGCGTCCAAACTACGAATTAGAATCCGTTTTTGGATTACGAACCGTGACTCTCTCACGCACGATAATGACTATACAACTTTGAAAAACGGTTGAGAAATCATCTCGGAAAGCATCGATGAAGTCAACACAACGTAAGAGAACGTAAAGTGGCATAGTCAACACGTTTGGACTCGAAACCTTATGAATGAGTAACCGAAACGACCGGAACTCAATAAGGCATTGAATAAGAACATGTTCAAGTCCTAAACACAAAATACAGAAACATACAAACACAAATACACACACATATGCTAGTTTCCGGACATAGTCCTAGAAAATGCAAAACACAAAGTTTATTAACTTAAATGTGAATGCATGAGCATATTTTGCCAAGTGTGTGAAAGTGAAATGTAAATGAAATAAAATCATGAAGGGACACACAAGAATGATATGTGTGAGTGTGTGCCTAGCCTTGTAAGAGATAAGAGGTCTTTGAATACCTTTATAGACCGATAATGCCCGAATCTCTTAAAAGCCGGCAACTTGAACGAATTGTGGTTGAGACGTCCTTCGTCTTCGAAATTCTTCAATTACTAACCACTAAATATTACAAGTTAAACACGTTTTGATATGGAATTAATGCCAACACTAATTATCAACCTAACAATAATCAATGCATGCAAGAGACAGATTTTACGTGGAAAACCCTTGAATGGGAAAAAACCACGGCGCCCCAGAGGGCAGGAAAAATAATACTAGGCTTATTGCTTTGTTACACACTTAGATCTCTCATACAATTGCTCTCTTCTCTCTCTCTAAGTTTTCGAACCTCCTCCTCATGGGATAGATGGTTCTATTTATACATGATAATTAGGGTTTCCCCTTGATTTTAGCCGTGTTGGTGGTAGGATTTCCTCTTTGATTCGTACTAGGATTCCCATGTTGTAACGGATCCGGATATGCTTTCTCTCTTTCCCTTTTTATGATTCCTCGTTGTCATGGGTCTTCTAGAAGTTAGGGTTTATTTCTGTGTTTCTACCGAGTCGGTTTATGCTTAGTAAACTGATGTAGCGAGTACCTTCATCTCTGGGTATCACCCTTTGGCGACCACGTTTTTGTCCCTGGCGAGTACATATCCTGATCTGGCGAATACACCTTTGACTTCTTGACTTGGGACTTGTTGACACACTGTCTGGTCCACGTTTCTCCTTTGACTTGGTCAACGAGTGACGTGGCAACGTCTTCCCCAGCATTTGTTGATTCTTTTGATGACGTGTCCGCCTGGCGAAAACATACATACAACAATATATATTTTAACTCAAGCTGCAATTGCAAATTAATGACAATACAAAGTTCTAATTGATTTTAAAGGAACAATTTTTAAAGCCTTTAAACATGTTGATATATAGGTAAAAAATACTCAAAATGATATCAAAATGACAAATTTTATGTAAATTGAACACAATTAGAGAGAAAAAAAATCATGAAACGTATCGGAAATCAATAATCTCAAGCAAAATCTCCACCGACGACGGTTGTCTGAGTCAGCTTATAATTCCAATTTGTAATTTTATAGCTCAACACAAAGCGTAAGGCAACATATTTCACTTTACTATTTCAAACGAATGGCGGCTGATACTTCCCAGAATATTGTGGCTCGACTTGGAACATAACATGTAGCTCAACAGAGAGATCGACATGTTAGTTGTAGCTTGGCATCGAATCATAGAAATTTGTAGTTCGACATGCAAATTGATATGAAACACTTATCATGTTATATGATGTTGTGGTTCCATGTTGTGCAGTGGGACCTGGATCGCTTTAATATAATTGCTTGTGCATGTTGGATCAATCATATATCGTCGTTCGACAATATGGATCAACAACTGGTCGTTATCTTGAGTGATTTCATCAAGAAATTTATTTTCATGCTTTATAGAATCTGAACACATGTCGCTCAAAGTATAAAATCAACATGCATTAAGTAGTCATTATAATATAAATTGTCGCTCGACCATTGAGTTCAACATGCATGTAGTTGAAACATTTTAACATAATCACTGTGTTGTTTGGCAATTGTAGTAATTGCATGCAAATGATAAAGTAATTGAATCATATAACTCATGTGTCGTTCGAAAATTGTAGTAGCAGCATGTATATGATAAAGTAATTGAATCATTTCCTGTTGTTCGCCAATATAGATCATCATGTATTTGATAAGAATTTGAGTTATTTTAATATAATTCATGTCATTTGACGACATATATCAGCATGCATTTGATAAAGAATATGAATCAATATAATTTATGTCGTTTGCCAACATAGATCAGCATGCATTTTTGTTTTTAAAACTAAAAACATCTAGTTTGATGCAATATAATTCATGTTGTTCGACGACACATATCGGCATGCATTTGATAATAATTTGAATTATTTTAACATCATTCATGTCGTTTGGGGACATAGATCAATATGCATTTTAAAAAAAAAAAAAAAAAAAACTAAAAACATGTAGTTTGACTTGGAACACTAAAAACTTGAATTTTCATGAAACTAAAAACGTGTATTCTGAAGTTGATTAGTTCAAATTTAAAAGCAAGGCACCTCAACACAAAGCCAAGCAACGAAATAATTCAGTATGGTGACATACCTCAGCATAGTGTTATTTGTAGCTCGCCGTAGCGCTTCTATTCTTAGCTCCATAGAGCCTTTTTTGAAGCTTTGTAGAGCACTATTTATGGTTCGTCGTAGAGCGCTTTTTTTTTTTTTTTTTTTTTTGGAGAGCTTGATTCGGAGCGCTTTTGATTTGTATAGCTTAACATAGAGTGCTACTTATAGCTCGTTGTAGAGCGATATTCCTAGCTTCGTGGAGCGCTTTCGTACTAGAGAAAATGATTGTAACTGCATACCTTGGCTTTATATTTCTCATCTTGGGAGACGATAATAAACAGGAGTTCTCTTGCCGATTTGGTCACAACATAAGTGACAACCATTCGTAGGGTCTCAGAAACCGCAACTGCTACCCAAGTTGGCCATACTGCAATAGCAATAAAATTAGTGAAAGCAACAAATGTAGTAGAGCATATAGCTATGGTAACCACAGCAACGGAAAGAATGCGTCCCATTAAGGTGAGCTGTCCAGCAAGAATAAAAACGGCAATGAAGCTATTTATCTAGGCAAACGATTTTCTTCTACCAACAGAGCTTGTAACAGTCATGGAAATTACTATCACTTTATGCAATTAAGGAAAAGAAAGTGAAGCAGCCAGTTGAAAGAAATATGGTATAAAATATGCATCAACATGAACTTCTATAACATAAGACAAAAAAAATCACCAGAAAACTGATCACAGATATCAAGAACAATAATGAGAAATCAAAGCACATTTAATTGAAGAAATCCTTACTCGAAACTACAAATCAATTGCTATAAACATGTCTACTCCATGTAAATTTGTATTTGGGAAGAGATTGGTTGTGCAAAGGACCTGAGACAGTTCTAAAAAATCATTGCATTTCTATACAGAATGATTTTACCCTTTTGTGTGATATATGGGAGCATATCATAACAAAAGTTGTTACCATCTAAAGGTATTCCAATGAAAATACTGTAATAACAAATAAAAATCAAAAGACATTACTGCACGGAACAACTGCAATATTCATGATAAACACATGTAAAATAAATTATCTATAAATGACTAGTGAAACAATTATTCTCTTTTCAAAGTAAATAGATAAAGAGAAAAACTTATAATGGTGTATGTAGACCATAATGTTCTTGGGCACCAACAGCACAGTGTTTTCAGGGAAAGAATATTGGTGGAGTTCGTAGAACTGCTTGAATGGCGATTGTACGAGGAATTTTGGAGAAGGTGATTGTTGAGCCCCATGGTGGGTGACAAACTGTAGAACCAAAAAATCCTACTGTCAAAATTCGGTCAAAATCGTGGTGTTCGGGGCAACGGCAATCTATGAACAGTGTTGTCGAATACTTTGGATTCCCTGTAGAACAAAGCTATGGGAAGAGGGGTCTTGTCGAAATCTACTCGACACCCAAGTTGGACAATTTATAAACAAATTGATAATGGTAAAGCGAAAAATAGTAAGTCGTGCGCTGCGAGATCCTGTAAAAAATAAGAAGGTTGAACGAAGCGAATGGGGTGTCCCGTTGGGGACTCTCCAATGCTCGAGTTAGACAATTTATCAATAAATAAAATAATTTCGAATCAACAATAAAAATTAATAAAATATAAATCGAATCGTAAACAAAGCTGTCAAATCCTGGGTGGTGTCGTTCGGAGAGCCTTATGTTCGTTTGGGCTGAGCATTAAGTTCAACAAATTAAATTGCTAGAGGAGAAGAGGCAAGACCATTGTCAATCTATTTATAAGTGATTTTCTATGCTTGGAGGTTGTTGAATGCAAGGTAGTCGAAATAAGCAAAAAACAGAAGACGGAGAAATGGATGCAGATATTGGATTGGTGGCTACATGGTTGGAGGTATGATGTTGTAGATCTAGTTGAACGACTCTCATCGATCGAAGTAGAGTCAATATTGAAGGGTTAGTATGGAGGATGGTGTAGTTGACACTTGACAGCAAATGCATGTAAAGCATTAAGTGTTGCTTGGACTATGTTAAGGCAAGTGGATGTCGTACGAATGGCCTCTGAGAAACTTTTTTCTAATGTGATTTGCAGAGCCTAAAACGAGGCATTTTTAAGATCATATTTTTCTCCCCTCTCTATCTTATTTATAGATGAAAGAGTGAGCTAATGGTGTGGGTTGGTACGAGATCTCAGGAGATCATGCCCGAGATGTATGGGTCAAGAATATTTGAATTCAAAATATCTGGTTCATTTGGTTAGCTACATTGACTCAGTCAGAGTTTGGCCAAGTCATGTTGACGTCAATCATTGTTCTTGCATGAACTTTTCGATGTGGGCAGTATTGGGTCGAACTGCATTCCAGGTCCACTGTTTATTTAAATTAGGCCTGTGCTTAGGCCTAACATAAAGCTAGACTGTTTGAGCAGCTCGAGCTCATTAAATAACTGATTTCCAAACTTTGGCCTTAATATTTATTGTGCTATTTTTGGCTACCACAATCGACAAGACCTTATACATAGAATTTTTTTTTTCGTGTACATACGTCATTTGGTCGACAAGACCTTTAACATTGAAATAATCGCGTACACACGTCAATTGGTTGACAGTTTTCGTTTGAGTCGATGTTTGTCCCTATTGCTATTCCCCCACTCTTAATATGCGTTTGTCAAGTGAGGATATTGAGAGTTGTGGTTGTAGATGTCGATTCGATGTGGACGTCGATTCATAGATATCTGAAACAGGGACATTGCTTGTCGAAGTCGACAACTTGTAAAGCAAGATGTGATATTTTTTTGTTTGTGAGCTCAGTTTTGCACTTAGTTGCACTAAGTTTTCATCATTGCTCCTTGTTGGTCGATTCATTAGTTTTGAAATATCAATAAAATGGACTAGTAATTGTAATGAAATATATATAAAAATAGTAAGTTTAGAAATGGTACTATTTTAGATATAGAGCGTTCCAGCTGTTGTGCAGCTCTCGACTGTCTAGACCTCGCAATTTGTATGCTTCTCGTCCGACTACATCGGTTATTTGATATGGTCCTTCTCATGTCGGCCCTAATTTTCCAACGCCTTCCTCCCTCGTGTTTTGGAAGACACGTCGTAGTACCCAGTCATTGACTTTGAAAATTCTAGCACGTACTTTTTTGTTGTAGTGTCGTGTGACTTGCTGCTGATACGACTGGATCCTTAGAGCGGCATGGTCTTGATGTTCGTCTATATGATCAAGTTTGAAATTGAGCTCTAAGCTATTCTGTTCCTCATTTGGATTTTCGCTTCGAGCGGTCGCTAGTCGTGTCTCTATAGGGATCACTACTTCAGAACCGTAGATGAGTGAAAAAGGAGTTTCTCCGGTCGACTGTCATGGAGTAGTCCTATACGACCATAGAATTTTTAGGAGTTTTTACGACCATAGTCCAGTCTTTTCTTTAGTGTGTTGACAATTGTTTTGTTGGTCAACTCCGCTTGTCCATTGGCTTGAGGATAACGTGGAGTTGAGAAGCTCAGCTTTATCCCATACTTGTCGCAGAAATTTTTGAAGTCGTATGAAATGAATTGGGATCCATTGTCGGTCACTATCTCCCATGGTACTCGAAACCTGTAAATTATATTCTTCCATACGAAGTCGCGTACCTCAATGTCGCGTACTTGTTGATATGCTTCGACCTCGATCCATTTGGTGAAGTAGTCTGTTAAGACCAGCATGTAGACGACACCCTCGAGTGCTACAAGAAGTTTACCTACAATATCCATTCTCCATTTCATAAAAGGCCGAGGGGCCGAAATTGAATTTAACATACCTAGGGGGAGATGCGACACGGGTGCAAATCGCTGACACTTGTCACACGACTTCGCATGATTTTGAGAATCAGACCGCATTGTCGGCCAGTAGTATCCTGCTGTGATGGCTCTGTTTGACAAACTTCTAGCGCCAGAATGATTCCCACATTCTTCGTAGTGTAGGCTTTTTAGGATGTCGTACGCTTCTCGAGGGTAGACTTGGCACGGTTTCGGTTCCCGTTCCCGTTCCCATTCCCATTCCCATGGAATCGACGGTTCTGAACCGGTTTTTTTTTTTTTTTTTTTTTTTTTTTTTTTTTTTTTTGACATTACAAAATATTACATTTTATTTAAAAATAAATAAAATGTTAGAAAGGACATGTAGAGTATTGAAATAAAAAAATAAAATGTAGAGTATTGAACCATGGTCCATAACTCTTGTCCAAGTAATTATATTTTCCAATCCCTTCTCCTCCTTTTTATGTAGGTTAAACATCTCATTCATTTCTCTATTTATTCAATGTGGGATGTGGGATAAATGAACTTTTATATTATATATGTCCAACTATTGTTGTATACTTGTATTGATATATCCTCATCATTCATGTAGCATTTTAGTATCTTATGCCGCTCTCTCCGGCCTCCGGGACATAGATATATCATATATATATATATATACACAACCGGTTTCCCTTGTGGTGATGGCCAAGGACATGCAAATATATTTAGAACCGTTAAGCATTGTTTACCTTTATCTTATTGTTAGGTTAACATGCAAAATTTAATTAACTTGAAAGACATGCATACTGATTGCCTTTGGGTACACTGGTACAGTAGGTTTTTTAAATACATTGAAGGGGTAATTGTCTTGACAAAGTTTTTATGGAATAGTATACCAAAGAATTGCCAAAGCATTGTGTAAGATATGGGACTGCAACAGCCAAATATGCTTCAAGGAAAAATGTGGATGTTCGTGTACCTGATGATGCCATATGCCAAGCAATACTTGAAAAGATGAATGCACCATTAATATCCACAAGGTTGGTTTGATCTACACAATATATATTTATTTTATATTTCTCTATTTTTTTTCATGATTATTTTATTAATATCCACAAGGTTGCTAGTCAAATGTGTCAAGGAGTTGGTACTTGGTACATGTTTTAATCTGAAAATACTTTGACAAAATGCCAGGAATTAGTTAATTTAAGGTGTTACGTTGCAGAAACACATTCATCCAAACTAAGCCAAGTGAATAAATAGAGAAGTTCATTTATCCCACATCCCACATTAGATAAATAGATAAATGAATGAGATGTCAAACCTATATAAAAAGAAGGAGATGGGAAAGGAACAAATAATTACTTGGACAAGGGTTATGGGCCATGGCCCAATACTCTACAATGTCCTTTCTAACATTTTATTTTTTTATAAATAATATGTAATATTTTGTAATGTCAAAAAAAAAAAAAAAAAAAAAAAAACCTGGAACCGTCAGTTCGAACCGAAACCGGAACCGCCAGTTTCAATTCGGTTCGAACCACCGGTTCCAATCCAGTTCGAACCGCCCGATTCTGCGAACCTTGGAACCGAAACCAGAACCGAAAAAATGGTTTCGGTTCCAGTTTTTTTGATTCCGGTTTCGACCGATTCCGACGGTTCGAACCGGAACCGTGCCAGGTCTACTTGAGGGGTCACGCATCTCAGATAAGGTCCTGTAAACGATTTTTTATAAAGCTTTCCGTAGATGATGCAGAATTTTGCAGCTTTTGCTTTGATCTTTCTCACTTCTGATCTGTCTCCTCGTAGAATGTCGCCCTAAAGGTAATTAAATATAGGCTCTATCCACCTTCTCCCATGGTCGACTGGTGCAAGTACTTCTGCTTCTTGAATTGTTGGCGACATAAGATGTACAATGGGTATTGATTTTGAACCACTTGTGGTTGTCGAACCAAGACTCGCTAATGCGTCTGCTCTAGCATTCTCAGATCTGGGTATCTGTTGGATTGTAAACTCGTTGAAGGTCGACTGGAGTTGCTTGGCTTTAGTCAAATAGGCTGACATTCTTTGATCCCTTGCCTCATATGAGCTGTCCATCTATCGAACGACTAGTTGGGAATCACTCAATACTTGTATGTTTTTTACGTCTAGGCTTTTTGCGAGGTCAAGTCCAGCAATCAAGGCTTCATATTTGGCTTCATTGTTTGTCGCACGGAAATCGCAATGGACTGATTGTTCCAATATGTCTCTCTGTGGGGATTTGAGCACCAAACCTAGTCCACTTCCTTTGATATTGCTGGATCCGTCGACCGACAGTGTCCATCTCCCGGAGGAGGGTTTTTCTGTGAGTGCTACTAGTTCTTGTTCGGCCTGCACATTTTCACAAGGGGTAAAGTCTGCGATAAAATTAGCTAATACTTGTGATTTCATTGCCGGTTGTGGGTGGAAACTGATGTCGTACTCGTTAAGCTCCACGGCCCATTTCGTCAGTCGACCTGAAAGTTCAAGTTTATGCAAAATATTTTTGAGAGGTTAAGTAGTTAATGTTAGGATTATGCTCAATAGCAAGAGTGTAATGTTGTAATTAACAATCTTTTTCATATTAATAAAGTGATTTCTGGTTTAACAAATCGTATAGCATTTATAGTTTATATTATAATTGTCAAAGTAAATAATCATAAGGTCTAAAGACTATGGGAAAAGAAGAATTGTTCGTACATCTGGATATGTATGTGGTAGACACAATTCTTTAGTTAGTCTTGAATATTGTTCACAACTTAAGTTAAGGTTGGGCACCTTTATCTTGTTAAAGTTGTAGAATTCTTTTGCTAGCATTTGAGTGGGATCAAATGAGATATGATGAGTCTAAAATCATCGGAGTGTCTTCGAGCAAAAGGATCTAGTGCACTGGGTGCATTGAACTGGATCACAATGAAAAGCTTTATCTAAAACCGTCAATAGATAATAGTTTTTTTCATTATCAGGACAATCGGAGAGTCTATCTTAATCCTGAGATAAATGATGGACTTATGGTTGCAAGTGATATCATTTGAGTTATCAATGAGTACGATTATATCGCATAGTCTATCCTCGATAATTTGGTGATATTCATTTGTTAATCGATAGAGGACTTCATTTATAGATATGGACATCGTGGCTCCATTTAATTAAATGAGAGTATAATATCATCATATGGATGTTTTGAGGTAATTGGATATTAAATCTCAACGTTGAGTTTTCAATAGTGTCTATTGAAAACATGGCTTCTGGACAAGTCAAAATATTCAAGTTCAAAACGTGGTCATATGAGTAAATATGGTAACTTGGAGAGTTATAGGCGGTCTATGAACTCTTGGCGATTACTGATATTAATCACGAGGATACACTATCTCCAATATGATTGTCTAGGGTATGAATGAGGAGCATCTTCCTTTTCTATCTTTATTTAAGAGTTCAGTTTTAGCTCTTTAGTGGAATGAGTTAAAATTAATGGATCGGACCTAAGTGAATCATTTGTTGATTGTGATTAGGTTATGTCTATTGAAGCTTAAATTTAGATGGCCCGCCAAGATCCCCAATCCACACGGACTTGTATGGATCACTTGATATATTCTACCGGACCAATTTAAGGGTCCATCTAGAATTGCATTTAATATATTAAGAATATAATATGCACATTATTTAAGTAATGGGCTGCTCAATTATATTAATATATTAATGAAAGACATGTGGGCTTGTTTCTTTTAGTAAGAATGGGTCTGGTTCACATGTGGGCTTTTTATTTAAAGTCCAATGGATTAAATGAAATAAGAAAATAATATTAGGCCCATCTTATATAAGTGGGGCGGCTAGGTTAAGGTTTTAACCTAAAAATATTATTTTGTTTCATTTGTTTTAATTAAATAAGAATTAATTGATTTATTGATTAATTGTTTAATTAAAGAAACAAATCTTTCCTAAAAGTAAAAGACTTGTTTGATAAGTAAATAAATAAATTAGTATTATTTATTTAATCAAATAAGGAGTCTTTTTTATTTAGTCAAATAAAAGAATAAAAATAAAAGAGTTGGATTAGGGTTTGAAGTCTATAAAGTTAAAAAGAATTAGGGTTGAATTTTAGTCACCCTATATAAGTGACATGATGAAATTCGGCCAACCCTAATCATATACTACATAGAATTCGGCAACCCTAAAGGAAAAAGAAGAAAAATTCGGCCAACCTATATATATGTTCTTATAGGGTTCGGCCACATCAAGTTTTGGTGCTTGAGTTTTTATTTCTTTCTTCTTCTTCTTAATTCTAAGAGAGTTTTTATTCTAGAGAGACAAAAAGGAGTGAAAAATTATTCTTTGATAGTATACAATTGCTTAAACATCAATAAGCTTGTGTATACGATATCGATCTAGGTTCACGCGAGTTTCGATCATAAGATTGAGAACTCAAAAGTGACCGGAATAATTTTGACATTCTTTTGATTGTTTTGTGACTAACAAAGAATAGAAAGTATTTGTTTGGTCCATTCACAGGTTTGCAATTCAAAGGAAAGGGAGACCACGCTCCTAGGTGATCCACGTTCGTGCTCGGATTGAAGGTCTTGCGGATTACCATCGACGTAAGTCAATCGGATCACGCGACAAGAGGTAATTTACTTTTGTTGATATATATGCATGTTTATTAATTAAAAGGGTTTAAGGTTCATAAAGGAAAAATTTTAAAAGTCACTAAATCGTCTTTAGTATCACTTCCGCTGCGTGTAACACTTTTATTTGATTATTTTTCCCTACAATTGGTATCAGAGCCTAGGTTGAACCCTTTTAATTAATTAACGTATATATACGTGGATCTATTTCTTTTTATTGTGATTATGCATGTTTAGAAAGAGATGGCACTCTAGGTATTCAAATATATAATTACATGTGATGTATGGATTTATATATATTTTATGTGGTTTGTTATTGCTCGATTTTGGCCCTAGATTTTCAATGTAATTTTTGTTTCGGAGTTGTAACAAGAAGGGTGGTCTATTATCGCCATAATTCCTTCTTGGTAGATTGCTAGGTTTTATTTTTTTTTATATGTGCAGTATTTTTTTAGGGTTACTGCAGTTTTTTTTATTTATTTTTAGTATGTGCAGTTTTTGGTTTGTAAAAATACTGCAGTGAATAAAAAAAAAAAAATTAATACTGCAGTATTTATATTCTATATTGCCGTAATGTATTTGGGTGTTGAAGATTCAAAGACACGAAGAAAAACGATGCAACCAGAACCGAGAACGAGCACCGTGCGCACCCTAGGAGTGGATTGGGCTGCGCATGGCAAGCCCAAACCTTGGTGGGCTGCGCATGGCAGCCTTGTGTGGCCTTATGGGCTGCGCATGGCAGCCCCTTTGTGGGGTTGTGGGCTATGCACGCCCATGGGAGAAGGCCGAAGGATGAGCGTATGGTTGATGGGCCACTTGAAGATCTTGTATTCCTAAACAATTGTAATTTACTTGTTTTTCTAGGATGGGCCAAAATTGTTGCTATTTAATTTATGCTTAAATATTACAATATTTGTTATTGTATGATAACATGACATATAGAATAGGAGTGCCACTCATATATCTCTTTTGGTATGAACATGCATTGAATGATTTAGGTATCTAAATTGGCATCTAGATAACTTGGTAAATCATTCTATGGGATTTAATCACACGCCTTAAATAATTGAGTGGGAGAAGGTGTTTTTGTAACACCTATGGCCTCCAAGGTTAGTTGAGCTTTATTATTTATTGGTAATCCCCCCAAGGGGCATCCATGAATGGAATTTAGCAATATACTTCCTTACAAGGATAGACTAGACAATGGACTCAAATGAGATCTACTCCCCAAGGAGGGATTTTCGTGAGAGAAAATTGAGGGTCGATATCTTGGTAACACACTCAATGTAATTTTATTGATATCCTCCCAAGAGTTCTTGTCAACAAAATTGCAAGGCTAAAATTGAAAACGCTGGTTGTTATGTTAACAATTAGGTGGGACCTAGTCTAACTAGTAAATGGTGCGAACTCCCAAAGGAGGCGTAACATTTATGGGTGTTGGATCACCGTTGAATTTTATGATTGAGTTATTTATTTAATTCAAGATAAATATTTAAAAGTGCTTTATCATGATTATTTACTTATATGTGTTTTGTTATATTCAAAAATCATGACCCCATCCCTAATGAACATCTTAAAAGATAATATTTTAACCGGAAATAATTATGTCACATGGAAAAGGAAAATTGGGTTGTTGCTGCAAGCTGAAAAACATAAGCTTATTCTGTCTGCTCCTAAGCCACCTGCTCCTACTTACGAATCTCAGATTCATATGGTTGGTAAAGTTGCTACTGTTAAGGCCCGTCAAAAGGTCAAGGAACAACAGAAGAAAAAGCAACTTGGGCCTACCAAGATGGAGACCAAGAAGTAACCAAGATCAAAGGGAAATGCTTCCTTTGTGGTGAAAAGGGACATTGGAAAAGAAATTGCCCAAAGTCCTAGAACAATAAGGAACAAGGTAATATTAATTATCTTGAAACATGTTTTCTGGCAGATTCTACAGATTCTTGGATCATAGACTCTGGAGCCACAAATCATGTTTGTTATTCCTTATAGGGGTTTCAAGAAAGGAGAAAGCTGAATAAGAATGAAATCAACTTGCGTTTGGGCAACGGAACGTTAGTGTCTGCAAGTGCAGTGGGAGATATTAAAGTTAATCTAGATTCTTTCAGGCATTTAGATTTGATAGACGTTTATTATGTACCTCAATTCAAGAGAAATTTAATTTCAGTTTCTTGTTTGAATAAATTTGGATATTCGGTTACTTTTAATAAAGTTTTTATTATTAGTAAGAATGACAAAATTATTTGCCAAGGTACATTGGAAAACGGTCTATACTTTTTGCATAAAAATATCTCTCACTCGTTAGACACAGAAATAACGGAACCTAATCATAAAAGAGTAAAATTATCAACAGATGAAACCTATCTTTGGCATTTACGCTTAGGTCATATTAACCTTAATAGGATTAAAAGATTGGTATGTGACGGACCTTTGAGTGACTTAAAGGTTGATGATCTACCAACTTGTGAATCTTGTTTGGAAGGTAAAATGACCAAAAGGACGTTCTCTGCCAAAGGTGCAAGAGCCACTGAATGTTTAGGATTGATACACACTGATGTATGTGGACCTATGAGCATTCAAGCTAGAGGTGGATATGAGTACTTCATCACCTTCACGGATGATTACTCGAGATTTGGTTATGTGTATCTCATGAGACATAAGTCGGATGCTTTTGACATGTTCAAAGCATTCAAAGCTGAAGTGGAAAATCAGCTTGAGAAACACATAAAAATCTTGAGATCTGATTGTGGTGGAGAATATCTATCTGGTGAGTTTCAGCAATATCTTATTGATAATGGGATAGTTTCTCAGTTTTCTGCACCAGGTACACCTCAACAAAATGGGGTAGCAGAAAGGAGAAATAGAACTCTTTTGGATATGGTTAGGTCTATGTTGAGTTATTCAACGCTTCCTATTTCTTTTTGGGGATATGCTTTACAAACTGCTATATACATACTAAACGATGTACCATCTAAGTCTGTTCCTAAAACACCGCATGAGTTGTGGACTGGGCGCAAGCCTAGTTTACAACACTTAAGGATATTTGGTTGTCCTGCGCATGTGTTAAAGGAAAGACAGAAAAGATGGAGTCCCGTTCAGAAACATGTATATTTGTAGGGTATCCAAAAGAAACTAAAGGATATTATTTCTATAGTCCTTCAGATCTTAAAGTATTTGTTTCGACAAATGCTAAATTTCTGGAAAAGGACTATATGAATGATTTTGTGCCTAGAAGTAGAATTGTCCTGAATGAGATGTCAGGAGATACAATTCCACGAGAGGTTACACAACCTAACCCAATTGTAAGTTCCGATCCAACACAAGATCAACAACCTACCATTCCTCGTCGTAGTGGGAGGGTTAGAACACAACCCGAAAGATACATCGGTCTGGGAGAATCAGTGGAGAATCTCCCGGACGACGATGATCCCTATACGTACAAGGAAGCTATGGAGGATGTTGATAGTCGCCATTGGCAAAAGGCAATGCAATCCGAGATTGAATCTATGTTCGATAACAAAGTCTGGTCCCTTGTAGACTTGCCTAAAGGGATAAAACCCATTGGGTGCAAGTGGGTATACAAGAGGAAAAGAGGTATGGATGGAAAGGTGGAAACCTTTAAAGCTAGATTGGTAGCTAAAGGGTATACACAGAAAGAAGGTATCGATTACGAGGAAACCTTCTCTCCTGTGGCCATGCTTAAATCCATTAGGATACTCTTATCCATTGCAGCATCTTTAGATTTAGAGATTTGGCAAATGGACGTCAAGACAGCTTTCCTAAATGGAAGTCTTGACGAAAGCATCTACATGATGCAACCAGAGGGATTCATTGAAAAAGGCCAAGTGGATAAGGTATGCAAGTTGCAGAAATCCATATATGGATTAAAGCAAGCATCCAGATCCTGGAACATAAGGTTTGATCAAGCTGTCAAAGGTTTTGGATTTATTTAAAATCCTGACGAACCTTGTGTATACAAGAGGATTAAAGGCGACAAGTTGGTTTTCCTGATTCTTTATGTTGATGATATACTACTCATTGGAAACGATGTAGGTGTATTGACATCAGTAAAAGAATGGTTAGCAAAACAATTTGATATGAAGGACTTAGGAGAAGCAAGTTTTATTCTAGGTATCCAAGTAATAAGGGATAGAAAGAATAGAACGATTGCATTATCCCAAGCTTCATACATAGACAAAATCTTGTCTAGGTTTTCCATGCAGGATTCCAAGAAAGGTATGTTACCTTTCAGACATGGAATCAAGCTTTCTAAGGAACAAGTTCCTAAGAATGAGCATGAAGAGCAATTCATGAGTAGAGTTCCATATGCCTCGGCAGTTGGAAGTCTCATGTATGCAATGCTCTGTACTAGACCAGATATTTGTTTTGCTGTTGGCATAGTTAGCAGGTTTCAATCGAAACCTGGACCTGATCACTGGACGGCAGTCAAGCATATTTTCAAGTATCTTAAGAGAACGAGAGATAATATGCTTGTATACTCTGGAGGGGATTTGGTTCCCGTTGGGTATACAGATTCTGATTTCCAATCAGATTCTGACTCCAGAAAATCCACATCAGGGGCTGTGTTTACTATTGGAGGAGGAGCAGTTATATGGAGGAGTATCAAGCAATCTTGTATTGCTGATTCCACCATGGAAGCTGAGTATGTTGCTGCATGCGAAGCTGCCAAAGAGGCTGTTTGGCTCCGCCAATTCTTGATTGACTTAGAAGTGGTTCCTAGTGCGAATAAGCATATCACTATCTACTGTGATAACAGTGGAGCAGTGGCTAATTCGAAAGAACCAAGAAGTCACAAGAGAGGTAAACACATTGAAAGAAAGTATCATCTTTTAAGGGAGATTGTTCAAAGAGGTGACGTGACGATTACCAAAATCGCGTCAGCAGAAAATCTAGCGGATCCCTTCACAAAGGCTCTACCTCAGAAGAGTTTCGATGGGCATCTAGAGAATATGGGCTTGAGAGATATGACACATTTGCTATAGCGCAAGTGGGAGATTGTTAGGATTATGCTCAATAGCAAGAGTGTAATGTTGTAATTAACAATCTTTTTCATATTAATAAAGTGATTTCTGGTTTAACAAATCGTATAGCATTTATAGTTTATATTATAATTGTCAAAGTAAATAATCATAAGGTCTAAAGACTATGGGAAAAGAAGAATTGTTCGTACATCTGGATATGTATGTGGTAGACACAATTCTTTAGTTAGTCTTGAATATTGTTCACAACTTAAGTTAAAGGTTGGGCACCTTTATCTTGTTAAAGTTGTAGAATTCTTTTGCTAGCATTTGAGTGGGATCAAATGAGATATGATGAGTCTAAAATCATCGGAGTGTCTTCGAGCAAAAGGATCTAGTGCACTGGGTGCATTGAACTGGATCACAATGAAAGCTTTATCTAAAACCGTCAATAGATAATAGTTTTTTTCATTATCAGGACAATCGGAGAGTCTATCTTAATCCTGAGATAAATGATGGACTTATGGTTGCAAGTGATATCATTTGAGTTATCAATGAGTACGATTATATCGCATAGTCTATCCTCGATAATTTGGTGATATTCATTTGTTAATCGATAGAGGACTTCATTTATAGATATGGACATCGTGGCTCCATTTAATTAAATGAGAGTATAATATCATCATATGGATGTTTTGAGGTAATTGGATATTAAATCTCAACGTTGAGTTTTCAATAGTGTCTATTGAAAACATGGCTTCTGGACAAGTCAAAATATTCAAGTTCAAAACGTGGTCATATGAGTAAATATGGTAACTTGGAGAGTTATAGGCGGTCTATGAACTCTTGGCGATTACTGATATTAATCACGAGGATACACTATCTCCAATATGATTGTCTAGGGTATGAATGAGGAGCATCTTCCTTTTCTATCTTTATTTAAGAGTTCAGTTTTAGCTCTTTAGTGGAATGAGTTAAAATTAATGGATCGGACCTAAGTGAATCATTTGTTGATTGTGATTAGGTTATGTCTATTGAAGCTTAAATTTAGATGGCCCGCCAAGATCCCCAATCCACACGGACTTGTATGGATCACTTGATATATTCTACCGGACCAATTTAAGGGTCCATCTAGAATTGCATTTAATATATTAAGAATATAATATGCACATTATTTAAGTAATGGGCTGCTCAATTATATTAATATATTAATGAAAGACATGTGGGCTTGTTTCTTTTAGTAAGAATGGGTCTGGTTCACATGTGGGCTTTTTATTTAAAGTCCAATGGATTAAATGAAATAAGAAAATAATATTAGGCCCATCTTATATAAGTGGGGCGGCTAGGTTAAGGTTTTAACCTAAAAATATTATTTTGTTTCATTTGTTTTAATTAAATAAGAATTAATTGATTTATTGATTAATTGTTTAATTAAAGAAACAAATCTTTCCTAAAAGTAAAAGACTTGTTTGATAAGTAAATAAATAAATTAGTATTATTTATTTAATCAAATAAGGAGTCTTTTTTATTTAGTCAAATAAAAGAATAAAAATAAAAGAGTTGGATTAGGGTTTGAAGTCTATAAAGTTAAAAAGAATTAGGGTTGAATTTTAGTCACCCTATATAAGTGACATGATGAAATTCGGCCAACCCTAATCATATACTACATAGAATTCGGCAACCCTAAAGGAAAAAGAAGAAAAATTCGGCCAACCTATATATATGTTCTTATAGGGTTCGGCCACATCAAGTTTTGGTGCTTGAGTTTTTATTTCTTTCTTCTTCTTCTTAATTCTAAGAGAGTTTTTATTCTAGAGAGACAAAAAGGAGTGAAAAATTATTCTTTGATAGTATACAATTGCTTAAACATCAATAAGCTTGTGTATACGATATCGATCTAGGTTCACGCGAGTTTCGATCATAAGATTGAGAACTCAAAAGTGACCGGAATAATTTTGACATTCTTTTGATTGTTTTGTGACTAACAAAGAATAGAAAGTATTTGTTTGGTCCATTCACAGGTTTGCAATTCAAAGGAAAGGGAGACCACGCTCCTAGGTGATCCACGTTCGTGCTCGGATTGAAGGTCTTGCGGATTACCATCGACGTAAGTCAATCGGATCACGCGACAAGAGGTAATTTACTTTTGTTGATATATATGCATGTTTATTAATTAAAAGGGTTTAAGGTTCATAAAGGAAAAATTTTTAAAAGTCACTAAATCGTCTTTAGTATCACTTCCGCTGCGTGTAACACTTTTATTTGATTATTTTTCCCTACAATTGGTATCAGAGCCTAGGTTGAACCCTTTTAATTAATTAACGTATATATACGTTGATCTATTTCTTTTTATTGTGATTATGCATGTTTAGAAAGAGATGGCACTCTAGGTATTCAAATATATAATTACATGTGATGTATGGATTTATATATATTTTATGTGGTTTGTTATTGCTCGATTTTGGCCCTAGATTTTCAATGTAATTTTTGTTTCGGAGTTGTAACAAGAAGGGTGGTCTATTATCGCCATAATTCCTTCTTGGTAGATTGCTAGGTTTTATTTTTTTTTATATGTGCAGTATTTTTTAGGGTTACTGCAGTTTTTTTTTATTTATTTTTAGTATGTGCAGTTTTTGGTTTGTAAAAATACTGCAGTGAATAAAAAAAAAAAAAATTAATACTGCAGTATTTATTATTCTATATTGCCGTAATGTATTTGGGTGTTGAAGATTCAAAGACACGAAGAAAAACGATGCAACCAGAATCGAGAACGAGCACCGTGCGCACCCTAGGAGTGGATTGGGCTGCGCATGGCAAGCCCAAACCTTGGTGGGCTGCGCATGGCAGCCTTGTGTGGCCTTATGGGCTGCGCATGGCAGCCCCTTTGTGGGGTTGTGGGCTATGCACGCCCATGGGAGAAGGCCGAAGGATGAGCGTATGGTTGATGGGCCACTTGAAGATCTTGTATTCCTAAACAATTGTAATTTACTTGTTTTTCTAGGATGGGCCAAAATTGTTGCTATTTAATTTATGCTTAAATATTACAATATTTGTTATTGTATGATAACATGACATATAGAATAGGAGTGCCACTCATATATCTCTTTTGGTATGAACATGCATTGAATGATTTAGGTATCTAAATTGGCATCTAGATAACTTGGTAAATCATTCTATGGGATTTAATCACACGCCTTAAATAATTGAGTGGGAGAAGGTGTTTTTGTAACACCTATGGCCTCCAAGGTTAGTTGAGCTTTATTATTTATTGGTAATCCCCCCAAGGGGCATCCATGAATGGAATTTAGCAATATACTTCCTTACAAGGATAGACTAGACAATGGACTCAAATGAGATCTACTCCCCAAGGAGGGATTTTCGTGAGAGAAAATTGAGGGTCGATATCTTGGTAACACACTCAATGTAATTTTATTGATATCCTCCCAAGAGTTCTTGTCAACAAAATTGCAAGGCTAAAATTGAAAACGCTGGTTGTTATGTTAACAATTAGGTGGGACCTAGTCTAACTAGTAAATGGTGCGAACTCCCAAAGGAGGCGTAACATTTATGGGTGTTGGATCACCGTTGAATTTTATGATTGAGTTATTTATTTAATTCAAGATAAATATTTAAAAGTGCTTTATCATGATTATTACTTATATGTGTTTTGTTATATTCAAAAATCATGACCCCATCCCTAATGAACATCTTAAAAGATAATATTTTAACCGGAAATAATTATGTCACATGGAAAAGGAAAATTGGGTTGTTGCTGCAAGCTGAAAAACATAAGCTTATTCTGTCTGCTCCTAAGCCACCTGCTCCTACTTACGAATCTCAGATTCATATGGTTGGTAAAGTTGCTACTGTTAAGGCCCGTCAAAAGGTCAGGAACAACAGAAGAAAAAGCAACTTGGGCCTACCAAGATGGAGACCAAGAAAGTAACCAAGATCAAAGGGAAATGCTTCCTTTGTGGTGAAAAGGGACATTGGAAAAGAAATTGCCCAAAGTCCTAGAACAATAAGGAACAAGGTAATATTAATTATCTTGAAACATGTTTTCTGGCAGATTCTACAGATTCTTGGATCATAGACTCTGGAGCCACAAATCATGTTTGTTATTCCTTATAGGGGTTTCAAGAAAGGAGAAAGCTGAATAAGAATGAAATCAACTTGCGTTTGGGCAACGGAACGTTAGTGTCTGCAAGTGCAGTGGGAGATATTAAAGTTAATCTAGATTCTTTCAGGCATTTAGATTTGATAGACGTTTATTATGTACCTCAATTCAAGAGAAATTTAATTTCAGTTTCTTGTTTGAATAAATTTGGATATTCGGTTACTTTTAATAAAGTTTTTATTATTAGTAAGAATGACAAAATTATTTGCCAAGGTACATTGGAAAACGGTCTATACTTTTTGCATAAAAATATCTCTCACTCGTTAGACACAGAAATAACGGAACCTAATCATAAAAGAGTAAAATTATCAACAGATGAAACCTATCTTTGGCATTTACGCTTAGGTCATATTAACCTTAATAGGATTAAAAGATTGGTATGTGACGGACCTTTGAGTGACTTAAAGGTTGATGATCTACCAACTTGTGAATCTTGTTTGGAAGGTAAAATGACCAAAAGGACGTTCTCTGCCAAAGGTGCAAGAGCCACTGAATGTTTAGGATTGATACACACTGATGTATGTGGACCTATGAGCATTCAAGCTAGAGGTGGATATGAGTACTTCATCACCTTCACGGATGATTACTCGAGATTTGGTTATGTGTATCTCATGAGACATAAGTCGGATGCTTTTGACATGTTCAAAGCATTCAAGCTGAAGTGGAAAATCAGCTTGAGAAACACATAAAAATCTTGAGATCTGATTGTGGTGGAGAATATCTATCTGGTGAGTTTCAGCAATATCTTATTGATAATGGGATAGTTTCTCAGTTTTCTGCACCAGGTACACCTCAACAAAATGGGGTAGCAGAAAGGAGAAATAGAACTCTTTTGGATATGGTTAGGTCTATGTTGAGTTATTCAACGCTTCCTATTTCTTTTTGGGGATATGCTTTACAAACTGCTATATACATACTAACGATGTACCATCTAAGTCTGTTCCTAAAACACCGCATGAGTTGTGGACTGGGCGCAAGCCTAGTTTACAACACTTAAGGATATTTGGTTGTCCTGCGCATGTGTTAAAAGGAAAGACAGAAAAGATGGAGTCCCGTTCAGAAACATGTATATTTGTAGGGTATCCAAAAGAAACTAAAGGATATTATTTCTATAGTCCTTCAGATCTTAAAGTATTTGTTTCGACAAATGCTAAATTTCTGGAAAAGGACTATATGAATGATTTTGTGCCTAGAAGTAGAATTGTCCTGAATGAGATGTCAGGAGATACAATTCCACGAGAGGTTACACAACCTAACCCAATTGTAAGTTCCGATCCAACACAAGATCAACAACCTACCATTCCTCGTCGTAGTGGGAGGGTTAGAACACAACCCGAAAGATACATCGGTCTGGGAGAATCAGTGGAGAATCTCCCGGACGACGATGATCCCTATACGTACAAGGAAGCTATGGAGGATGTTGATAGTCGCCATTGGCAAAAGGCAATGCAATCCGAGATTGAATCTATGTTCGATAACAAAGTCTGGTCCCTTGTAGACTTGCCTAAAGGGATAAAACCCATTGGGTGCAAGTGGGTATACAAGAGGAAAAGAGGTATGGATGGAAAGGTGGAAACCTTTAAAGCTAGATTGGTAGCTAAAGGGTATACACAGAAAGAAGGTATCGATTACGAGGAAACCTTCTCTCCTGTGGCCATGCTTAAATCCATTAGGATACTCTTATCCATTGCAGCATCTTTAGATTTAGAGATTTGGCAAATGGACGTCAAGACAGCTTTCCTAAATGGAAGTCTTGACGAAAGCATCTACATGATGCAACCAGAGGGATTCATTGAAAAAGGCCAAGTGGATAAGGTATGCAAGTTGCAGAAATCCATATATGGATTAAAGCAAGCATCCAGATCCTGGAACATAAGGTTTGATCAAGCTGTCAAAGGTTTTGGATTTATTTAAAATCCTGACGAACCTTGTGTATACAAGAGGATTAAAGGCGACAAGTTGGTTTTCCTGATTCTTTATGTTGATGATATACTACTCATTGGAAACGATGTAGGTGTATTGACATCAGTAAAAGAATGGTTAGCAAAACAATTTGATATGAAGGACTTAGGAGAAGCAAGTTTTATTCTAGGTATCCAAGTAATAAGGGATAGAAAGAATAGAACGATTGCATTATCCCAAGCTTCATACATAGACAAAATCTTGTCTAGGTTTTCCATGCAGGATTCCAAGAAAGGTATGTTACCTTTCAGACATGGAATCAAGCTTTCTAAGGAACAAGTTCCTAAGAATGAGCATGAAGAGCAATTCATGAGTAGAGTTCCATATGCCTCGGCAGTTGGAAGTCTCATGTATGCAATGCTCTGTACTAGACCAGATATTTGTTTTGCTGTTGGCATAGTTAGCAGGTTTCAATCGAAACCTGGACCTGATCACTGGACGGCAGTCAAGCATATTTTCAAGTATCTTAAGAGAACGAGAGATAATATGCTTGTATACTCTGGAGGGGATTTGGTTCCCGTTGGGTATACAGATTCTGATTTCCAATCAGATTCTGACTCCAGAAAATCCACATCAGGGGCTGTGTTTACTATTGGAGGAGGAGCAGTTATATGGAGGAGTATCAAGCAATCTTGTATTGCTGATTCCACCATGGAAGCTGAGTATGTTGCTGCATGCGAAGCTGCCAAAGAGGCTGTTTGGCTCCGCCAATTCTTGATTGACTTAGAAGTGGTTCCTAGTGCGAATAAGCATATCACTATCTACTGTGATAACAGTGGAGCAGTGGCTAATTCGAAAGAACCAAGAAGTCACAAGAGAGGTAAACACATTGAAAGAAAGTATCATCTTTTAAGGGAGATTGTTCAAAGAGGTGACGTGACGATTACCAAAATCGCGTCAGCAGAAAATCTAGCGGATCCCTTCACAAAGGCTCTACCTCAGAAGAGTTTCGATGGGCATCTAGAGAATATGGGCTTGAGAGATATGACACATTTGCTATAGCGCAAGTGGGAGATTGTTAGGATTATGCTCAATAGCAAGAGTGTAATGTTGTAATTAACAATCTTTTTCATATTAATAAAGTGATTTCTGGTTTAACAAATCGTATAGCATTTATAGTTTATATTATAATTGTCAAAGTAAATAATCATAAGGTCTAAAGACTATGGGAAAAGAAGAATTGTTCGTACATCTGGATATGTATGTGGTAGACACAATTCTTTAGTTAGTCTTGAATATTGTTCACAACTTAAGTTAAAGGTTGGGCACCTTTATCTTGTTAAAGTTGTAGAATTCTTTTGCTAGCATTTGAGTGGGATCAAATGAGATATGATGAGTCTAAAATCATCGGAGTGTCTTCGAGCAAAAGGATCTAGTGCACTGGGTGCATTGAACTGGATCACAATGAAAAGCTTTATCTAAAACCGTCAATAGATAATAGTTTTTTTTCATTATCAGGACAATCGGAGAGTCTATCTTAATCCTGAGATAAATGATGGACTTATGGTTGCAAGTGATATCATTTGAGTTATCAATGAGTACGATTATATCGCATAGTCTATCCTCGATAATTTGGTGATATTCATTTGTTAATCGATAGAGGACTTCATTTATAGATATGGACATCGTGGCTCCATTTAATTAAATGAGAGTATAATATCATCATATGGATGTTTTGAGGTAATTGGATATTAAATCTCAACGTTGAGTTTTCAATAGTGTCTATTGAAAACATGGCTTCTGGACAAGTCAAAATATTCAAGTTCAAAACGTGGTCATATGAGTAAATATGGTAACTTGGAGAGTTATAGGCGGTCTATGAACTCTTGGCGATTACTGATATTAATCACGAGGATACACTATCTCCAATATGATTGTCTAGGGTATGAATGAGGAGCATCTTCCTTTTCTATCTTTATTTAAGAGTTCAGTTTTAGCTCTTTAGTGGAATGAGTTAAAATTAATGGATCGGACCTAAGTGAATCATTTGTTGATTGTGATTAGGTTATGTCTATTGAAGCTTAAATTTAGATGGCCCGCCAAGATCCCCAATCCACACGGACTTGTATGGATCACTTGATATATTCTACCGGACCAATTTAAGGGTCCATCTAGAATTGCATTTAATATATTAAGAATATAATATGCACATTATTTAAGTAATGGGCTGCTCAATTATATTAATATATTAATGAAAGACATGTGGGCTTGTTTCTTTTAGTAAGAATGGGTCTGGTTCACATGTGGGCTTTTTATTTAAAGTCCAATGGATTAAATGAAATAAGAAAATAATATTAGGCCCATCTTATATAAGTGGGGCGGCTAGGTTAAGGTTTTAACCTAAAAATATTATTTTGTTTCATTTGTTTTAATTAAATAAGAATTAATTGATTTATTGATTAATTGTTTAATTAAAGAAACAAATCTTTCCTAAAAGTAAAAGACTTGTTTGATAAGTAAATAAATAAATTAGTATTATTTATTTAATCAAATAAGGAGTCTTTTTTATTTAGTCAAATAAAAGAATAAAAATAAAAGAGTTGGATTAGGGTTTGAAGTCTATAAAGTTAAAAAGAATTAGGGTTGAATTTTAGTCACCCTATATAAGTGACATGATGAAATTCGGCCAACCCTAATCATATACTACATAGAATTCGACAACCCTAAAGGAAAAAGAAGAAAAATTCGGCCAACCTATATATATGTTCTTATAGGGTTCGGCCACATCAAGTTTTGGTGCTTGAGTTTTTATTTCTTTCTTCTTCTTCTTAATTCTAAGAGAGTTTTTATTCTAGAGAGACAAAAAGGAGTGAAAAATTATTCTTTGATAGTATACAATTGCTTAAACATCAATAAGCTTGTGTATACGATATCGATCTAGGTTCACGCGAGTTTCGATCATAAGATTGAGAACTCAAAAGTGACCGGAATAATTTTGACATTCTTTTGATTGTTTTGTGACTAACAAAGAATAGAAAGTATTTGTTTGGTCCATTCACAGGTTTGCAATTCAAAGGAAAGGGAGACCACGCTCCTAGGTGATCCACGTTCGTGCTCGGATTGAAGGTCTTGCGGATTACCATCGACGTAAGTCAATCGGATCACGCGACAAGAGGTAATTTACTTTTGTTGATATATATGCATGTTTATTAATTAAAAGGGTTTAAGGTTCATAAAGGAAAAATTTTAAAAGTCACTAAATCGTCTTTAGTATCACTTCCGCTGCGTGTAACACTTTTATTTGATTATTTTTCCCTACAGTTAATACCTTTATGGAGTGGCATTGGAAGTATGGCCTTAGTTTGCGTGCTGCAACGACAAGGGCTAATGTGAGTTTCTCCAGTCGACTATACCTAGTATCAGCGTCGAGCAGAGCTTTACTTACATAGTAGACTGGGTGTTGATTGTTAACTTCTTCTCTAACTAGTACGGCACTTACGACTTTGTCAGATACTGCCAGGTATATGAGTAGCGTTTCACCGTTCTTTGGTTTCGACAGTAGTAGGGGTGACTTCAAGTAGGTTTTCAAGTCTTGTAATGTTTTTTCGCAATCGTTGTTCCACTCAGATGCTTTGTTTTTTCTGAGGGTGTTAAAAAATGGATGGCATCGTTCGGACGACTTAGAGTGTTAGGATTATGCTCAATAGCAAGAGTGTAATATTGTAATTAACAATCTTTTTCATATTAATAAAGTGATTTCTGGTTTAACAAATCGTATAGCATTTATAGTTTAATATTATAATTGTCAAAGTAAATAATCATAAGGTCTAAAGACTATGAGAAAAGAAGAATTGTTCGTACATCTGGATATGTATGTGGTAGACACAATTCTTTAGTTAGTCTTGAATAATGTTCACAACTTAAGTTAAAGGTTGGGCACCTTTATCTTGTTAAAGTTGTAGAATTCTTTTGCTAGCATTTGAGTGGGATCAAATGAGATATGATGAGTCTAAAATCATCGGAGTGTCTTCGAGCAAAAGGATCTAGTGTGAAACTAATTAAAGCACGGTGTGTATAAAACTATCTAGAGGGGGGGGGGGGGGGGGTGAATAGATTTTACGCTTTTTACCCAATTTTTCGTGTTAGACAAAATTACGAAATTACCCTCAAGATAATATAAACAAGCAAGTGTAATATGGTGCGGAAATTAAAACAACACTTGATTTTTACGTGGAAACCCTCACGGGAAAAACCACGGGCTATGTAAGTAAGCCACACTCGAACCTCGAATCCACTAAATGTGTAAACGATTACAACCTAATCCCGGAAGTAATCACACACCTACCTAATCCCGGTATGAGTGAACCTAGTCCAATTTTGCTTGCAATCTAAGCAACCTAATCCCGGATGCTACACACAAGACTTACTTTCTCTATGAAGAGAATACAACCCTAAGTGAATATATGTGAATATCCAAAATGCAACATAGAGCAAGGGAAACCCTATATGCTTATCTAAGATGATTAATATGCAATTAAGAACAATCCTAGATATCAAAACTAAATGACATGTCAATTAGTTTAGCTAATCAATATTAAGCACAAAACCTAATATGCTAGCACAATACAACTTCTCAAACATACATCATACTTATCTCAAACTTGTATTCAAAGTATATAAAATAACATACAAGTAATTAATTGAGATTTCTTAGTTAAGAAAGACACAAAATATGTAAGATATTAGTGAAAAACTTACCAAGCAAAGTATGATGAAGATTCCATGCAAGATGACATCTATATGATCAAAGATGATGCTAGATGAGGTTGATGATCATGGAAAAGTGTTTGAGTAATTAAAAATGAGTTCTTTGTGTATTTTTCTTCTCTTGAAAAATATCCTAAGTATGAAGCATGAATAAGAACTCTTGTTAGTGACCTAAAATCAAGTTAGCATATATATATAGGCCATAAGTGAAGTGAGGTCGTTTTGAAAACGCGCCAGAAAATTGCTCTGTGCGCTGGTGGACCTGCGCTGGACGACAGGCGCAGGACCAGCGCACAAGCACATTTTTGCTTGGGCGCTGGACGTCATGCGCACACACAGGCGCCAGACCAGCGGAGCCATACTGGGCGATCAGCGCTGGTGGCCTTGCGCTGGTGTGGACCAGCGCACGACCAGCGGCACGCCACTGGGCGTTTTGCGCTAATGAGCTGCGCTGGACGACAGGCGCAGGTGGACCAACGCACAGCCTACAACTTTGAACCCCACAAGCAATCATGCAAGGGGAACAAAGGTAAATTAAGATGCATCCTAAAAGCCTAAAATGCTATGACATGTAAACACAAGATGCAATCAAAATAACAAGCAAGAAGAGATGTTTAATTGAACATTAATGCATAACCATAAGAATCACAACATACAAAGAATAAACATATGCATGAGTTGTGAGTGTGTGCAACTATCTCTTCAAGACAAGTAAGCACAAAGAAATATACCTTCGGTGCTTGTCAATAGTGAGGTCTTCAAAGGGCCTAAGCAATAACAACAACATCTAAGCTACCCTTACAAAGGATCCCCACATATGGTTTGATCACGAAATAAGCCAATTAAAAACTACGGGAATCCTTACATAGTGCACTGGGTGCATTGAACTGGATCACAATGAAAAGCTTTATCTAGAACCGTCAATAGATAATAGTCTTTTCATTATTAGGACAATCGGAGAGTCTATCTTAATCCTGAGATAAATGATGGACTTATGGTTGCAAGTGATATCATTTGAGTTATCAATGAGTACGATTATATCGCATAGTCTATCCTCGATAGTTTGGTGATATTCATTTGTTAATCGATAGAGGACTTCATTTATAGATATGGACATCGTGGCTCCATTTATTAAATGAGAGTATAATATCATCATATGGATGTTTTGAGGTAATTGGATATTAAATCTCAACGTTGAGTTTTCGATAGTGTCTATTGAAAATATGGCTTCTGGACAAGTCAAAATATCCAAGTTCAAAACGTGGTCATATGAGTAAATATGGTAACTTGGAGAGTTATAGGCGGTCTATGAACTCTTGGCGATTACTGATATTAATCACGAGGATACACTATCTCCAATATGATTGTCTGGGGTATGAATGAGGAACATCTTCCTTTTCTATCTTTATTTAAGAGTTCAGTTTTAGCTCTTTAGTGGAATGAGTTAAAATTAATGGATCGGACCTAAGTGAATCATTTGTTGATTGTGATTAGGTTATGTCTATTGACGCTTAAATTTAGATGGCCCGCCAAGATCCCCAATCCACACGGACTTGCATGGATCACTTGATATATTCTACCGGACCAATTTAAGGGTCCATCTAGAATTGCATTTAATATATTAAGAATATAATTTGCACATTATTTATGTAATGGGCTGCTCAATTATATTAATATATTAATGAATGACATGTGGGCTTGTTTCTTTTAGTAAGAATGGGTCTGGTTGACATGTGGGCTTTTTATTTAAAGTCCAATGGATTAAATGAAATAAGAAAATAATATATAGCCCATTTGTTTAAGTGGGGCGGCAAGAAGGTTTTTAACCTAATATATTATTTTGTTTCATTGTTTTAATTAAATAAGAATTAATTAATTTATTAATTAATTGTTTAATTAAGAAACAAATCTTTTCTGAATAGGAAATATATTTCCTAGAGTAATACTATTGGTAGTAGTTTACTAAAAGTAAAAGACTTGTTTGTAAAGAAAATAAATAATTAATTTTATTTATTTAAATCAAATAAGAAGTCTTTTTTATTTAGTCAAATAAAAAGAATAAAAGATTTATGAATTAAATTAGGGTTTGAAGTCTTAAACTAAATAGGAATTAGGGTGCAATACAAACTCCTTTTGGCTTGAATATTGCGGCAACCCTAGTCCCTTTTAGGTTATGATTTTCGGCCACCCTAATAGAAAGAAGAAAAGAAAATTTGGCAACATATATATACACTCTTATAGATTTCGGCCAACCTAATGCTTGGTGCTTGAGATTCTATTTTCTTCTTCTTCTCAATTCATAGAAAGATTATTTTATTCTACTAAAACATAAAAGAGTGAATAGATTATTCTTTGATGGTACACTAATTGCTTGTTCATCAATAAGCTTGTGTGTACAACATCGATTTAGGTTCACGCGAGTTTCGATCACTAGATTGAGAACTCAAAAGTGACCGGAATAATCTTAGTCATCTTTTGATTGTTTTTGTGACTAACAAAGAAAAGAAAAGTTTGTTTGTCCATTCACAGGCTTGCAATTCAAAGAAAAGGGAGACCACGCTCCTAGGTGATCCACGTTCGTGCTAGGATTGAAGATCTTGCGGATTACCATCGACGTAAGTCAATCGGATCACGCGACAAAAGGTATTATTCTTTTGTTAGATAATATATATGTTTAATTGATTAAAGGGTTTAAGGTTCATAAAAAGGAAAAATTTTAAAAGTTACTAAATCTAATTTTAGTCTCACTTCCGCTGCGTGTACTACGGTATTTTTCCCTACATAGAGATGAATCTATCCAGTGCCGTTACATGACCTGTAAGTTTATGTATGTCTTTGATGCATCTAGGCGATTCGATGCCTTCGATCGACCATATTTGATTTGGGTTGGCTTCGACGCCTCTTTGGGTGACTAGATAACCTAGAAACTTCCCTAAAGACACACCAAAGGAACATTTAGTAGGGTTGAGTTTCATACCGTATTAATCGAGTACGTCGAATGACTGTCTTAGATGGTCGATATGTTGTTGAGCAAACAATGATTTGACCAGCATGTCGTTAATGTAGATTGTAGACCTCCATTGTCGATCCAAGCATCTTAGCAAACATCTTGTTGACTAGTCTTTGATAGGTCGTACCTTCATTCTTCAAACCAAAAGGTATTACTTTATAACAAAAAATACCTCGCTCGGTGACGAAGGCTGTTTTCTCTTGGTCGTTAGGATGCATCAAGATTTGGTTGTAGCTAGAGTAAGCATCCATAAAGCTCAATAGTTCATGCCCTGTAGTCGCGTCGACCAACATGTCGATGTGTGGGAGTGGAAAAGAATCCTTGGGGCACGCTTTGTTGAGGTCTGTGAAATCGATGCAGACTCGCCATTTCCCATTTTTCTTCTTCACTACCACAATATTTGCTAACCAATCGGGGTATTTTACTTCCCTCACAGAACTGATGTCGAACAACTTATGGATCTCCTCGTTGATCACTTTGTTCCTCTCTGGAGCGAACTTCCTTTGTTTTTGCTTTACTGGTTAGTAATCTGGGTCGACCTGCGGTCAGTGAACTATTACCTCTAGGTCGATCCCGACCATATTCGAGTGTGACCAGGCAAAGTTGTTGTGTCGTTCCTTCAAGAATTCGATCAATTGTTTATGGATGTCGTCTGATAATCTGGATCCAATGAAGACTTTGTGGTCTGGCTGATCAGGGTCGATAGACACCTCGTTGAGTTCTTCCATATTTGGCTTGGTTGGAGTCGGCTCGACATTAGTATCCTGTAATTGCTATAATTCTTGTTTCTTCTTTTTCATGGCGTTCTGGTAGCATTCTCTGGCTGCTCTTTGTTCCCCTTTGATTTCTTTTACTCCCCACTTGGTTGGAAATTTAATCATCTTATGGTATATCGACGGGATCGCCTTTAGTTCGTGTATCCATGGCTTGCCAAGGATGGCGTTGTATGGGGATTGACAGTCGAGCACCAAGAAGTTGATGTATAAGTTTACTCCTTCAGCATAGACGGGTAGTACTATTTCGCCTAGTGTGCTTTTTTGTTCTCCACTGAACCCAGTCAACATAGTCGTTCAACGACTGAGTTTTGACTCGTCGACCTGCATTTCTCTCAGAGCACTGTTAAATAAAATGTTACAAGAACTACCATTGTCGATTAAAATGCGTTTAGTTAAACAATTGCCAATATGTAAAGAAATAACTAATGCATCATGGTGAGGAGAAAACAAATCTGATTTGTCTGTCGACTTAAAGATGACAGTTTCGACGATTCTCGAAGGATGCTCCCAGTTTGGTTGAATCTCTGCATTCGACACTTGTCGTGTGTGCCTTTTAGCTGCAGAGTAGCTTACGCCACTGACTTCAGATCCACCTGCAATGTAGTTGATCACTCTGTCTTGTCTAGGTGGTTCTAGAGGACTGTCAATAGCGTCGGTTTGTCTTTGGTCGTCGCGTCTTGCTAAAGTTTGTTTCCCCTTGTCAGTTAGGAATTCCCGTAGGTGTCCCTGATTTAAGAGCTCTGGGACTTCGTATTTGAGGGCGATGCAGTCTTCCGTGCGATGGTCATGATCTCCATGAAACTCACATCGAAGTTTCGGGTCTCGATGTTCAGGGAGTGCATTCATCTTTCAAGGCCATTTCACTATTTTGCCCATTTCCTTCATTACTACTACAAGGTCGACTGGTTCGATGCTAAGGTTATACTCTGGTGCCTCTACGTGTGGTTGACTCGACCTTGAATTGCCACCCCCGTAGGAATTTCTCTCGTTGGAACCCTCGTGTCACGACTAAGTATTCCTTTTGTCGTTCGTTGGGTAAAGTTCCGACCTTCTGTTGTTATATTTCCTGTCTACTCGATCATTTCGTCGACCTCCATAATAGATATTGTTGGTTTTCCAATGAAGTTTGCCTCATCTTCTTCCCATTTGATTTGGGCCCACGCTTTTGCCAGTACGTCTTCCATTGCCCTGCATGGATATTTAGTGAGTTCTTTATATAAGTTGGAATCAAACCTGAGGCCTTTCCTGAAGGCGTAGATGGTGGTCGCTTGATTGCAATGTGAGATCTGCACTTTCTCTCTATTGAAGCGTCCGACATAAGTCCTCAAATTTTCGCCAGGTCTTTGTGTTATCGTATAGAGGTCATCCGACTGTTTTTCTAGCTTGCAGCTGCTTGCAAATTGCTCCACGAACGTATCTGTTAAATGCGCAAAAGAATCAATTGAATTGTTAGGCAAATTAGTATACCACTGCAAAGCAGGGCCACTGAGGCTAGACCCGAAGGCTTTACACATGCACACTTCTCTCAGGTCACATGGAATTGCAGCAGTAAACATTCTATGTTTGTGCTGTGCTATATGGTTGTTCGAATCTGTCGTCCCTTCGTATTGCTTCATGTTTGGGAAATTGAATTTTTTGGGCATTTCGGTGAGAGCTATTGCGGCAATAAATGGTGAGTCGGCGAAGCTATTGGCTATACTTTTCTTGATTGGAGCTGGAACTCCAGGAATTCTTTGAATGAGAGCTTCCATTTCTGCAAACCTGCGAGAAAATTCTAAATTAGCAGATAAAGGCAAATCAGACCCAGGTTTTACCAATCCAGGTGTCGACTGGAGCGACGCGGTCGTCCTATGGACGTTGTCTGGCTGTTGATCCATTGCTGGATCTTGTTCGTTCAACATTTCATTCCGAGCTGGCATATTGTTGAGGTCGATTTCGACTCGATTTGTCTGAGGTGTCGGCTGATTCTGCTGGTCGCCTGGATTCATGTCTAGTACGATGGGATTGCCTAGTGCTCTTGGAGCTGTTCGATCAACAACTTGTTCGCCGTTTGGAACTAAGACTGGACGCTCCGACGTCGCTGAGTCAGGTGCTACTCCGTTGACCAGGGCTATTAGTTCTTCATTCGTCGCTTGGATCGCTGCATTCTCTGCTTCAAGCGCCTGCAATTTCTCAACGTTCGCTGTCATCTGAGCAGTCAACGCAACAATCTGCTCTTCGACAGTTGGGACAGATCCACTTCCAAACATATTGGTTGGTAGTTGAAGTGATTGATTCGAGTTCAAAAATAGTTGCAATGGGCCCCACGGTGGGCGCCAAACTGTAAGTGGTCGAACTACGTGGTACGTCAATTGGGTCGGGTTACATTGGGCCCAAGGCAACTCAGTTAAACCATCAAATGAGTGATGTCGTCCGCTTGTTTGGACCTGCAAGATTTTGTCTATCGACATAGGTCGGGTGCCTTGTTGAACCTGCAAATAAACTTTGAACGAAAAATAATACAAATAGAATGAACACAAATAGAATGAAGAAATTGGGTTTAAATAATTTAGCCTTAGGTGTGCTTGGGCTGAGCAGTATTTTCTGATGTTCGTGATATTGAATCCAGCCAAGTTATGGTTGCTGGAATATTAATTGGGCAGAATTTCAGTACGCTTTAGTAAGCTTTGTATAGGAGAGATTTCAGAGAGCTTCTAGGTGAGAGAGCTACTCTATTTATAGTTAATGATGTAGCTGCAATGCTTCTTTGATCGTGACTTGATCATGGGTGAGATACTTGGAGGGATCTTCTCAACAAATGATCCACCTGTTAAACTGACTGTTTGACTTGGTCTTTGGAAGACCAAGTCAAGATATTGCTGACATTTACATTGGGTCGATCAACTCGATGGGCCAGGGTAGAATCTTTTTATTACAAGATCTGGGCTTTATCACATTAGGCCTATGGGCCATTTTTGCCTACCACAAAGATAAAGATATGAAACGAGTAATGATGAATTTATAATACAAACCATTAAAGGATAAAATTGAATTGTCTTTTAATTATCTGTATCAATACAAAATTTAAATCTTGGACTCTTAATTAATGAAACAACTTACTTAATTTTTTTCTCCTAGAAGCCATTCCTTAATCACATCATTATTGCTGTCTTCTGGATTCAAGAAACTGCAAGAAAGTTCAATTATATTTTTAAATCATCAAAATTTGCAGCATTAGATTAAAAAAGAAAATGCACTTCCTATCTAAATTAAAATAATAACCCCGGCCCCAAAAAAATAAAAAAGAGAAGCAAAGAGTACTCAAAGACGAGAGAAATTAAAGGTTCACTTATGAAACTCCTGAAAGTTGAGAGATCCATTCTTATCAGCATCTGCATTGATAAATTGCTTTTTCCACCATCCAGCTTCACCTTGCCCCATTCTACTTTGCTCTATTAATTTCACATATCAATTCCCTCAGTTGATCAGTACAAATTAAATACATACAATAAGATATCTTCGAAAATTCTCAAATATCGATCGGCTGCTTTAATTTTTTTCTAATTAAATAGATGTAGTCATGAGTGATCGTGACATAAAGTCACATTCTTTGAGATTTCTTTTGAAACTTATCAGAAACATTAACTAAATTTTATCAGATTTCGTTATAACAAAATTATTTGAATGAGAGGTTCATTGATAAAAATAGGGTTAATTGCATAAACATACCCTCTATTTATCTAATAAAGTAAATTTTAAACTAATGTCCTATTCAAACTTAAACATCCAAATTGGAATATGTTTGGGGTATTGAAAGTCAATAGTGACCTTGGGTAAAAGGGAGAGGTTATTTTGGTGGGTAAATTTCACAACAACCTTGAATTTAGTTGAAATTGTATAAATATTCATTTTTTTTCTATTAATTACATAAATATACCCTATAGTCAGTTGACTTTTGTTAACTTTAACCTTTAACCACATTTGTATCCCGAAATGACTAAGCTGCCCTTGAAAACTTATTTATCTTTTCTTTTATTATTTAAATATATTAAAAAATATTTACTTAAAAAATTGAAAAAATCGGTAAAAAAAATTTGTTGCTTTCTTTCTGTCATTTTTTTTAACACAATTAGAACCCACAAAACTAGAAAAAGGGCTGTTTTTAGTGGGTTTGATTGTGTTTAGTGAGTTTTGTGGGTTTTGATTCTATTGATTAAATGTAATTGTTGGTGGGTTTTGATTGTGTTGATGAAATGAAATTATTTGTGGGTTGATGAGTATAAAATTGAATGTTTTGGTGATAAAGTTGGTTTTTAAAATCTGAAAATTTGGTGTTTGGGGACATGGAAAATGAAAAAAAAAAAAAAAAAAAAGATAGAAAGAAAAAGAAAATAAAAGTACTGATTTTTTCAAATTTTTAAGTAAATATTTTTTAATATTTTTAAATAATAAAAGAAAAGATAAATAAGTTTTCAAGGGTAGTTTAGTCATTTTGGGATACAAATGTGGTTAAAGGTTAAAGTTAACAAAAGTCAACTGATGATAGGGTATATTTATGTAATTATTAGAAAAAAAAACTAATATTTATACAATTACACCTAAATTCAGGATTCTTTGTGAAATTTACCCACCAAAATAACCTCTCCCTTTTATCCAAGGTCACTATTGACTTTCCATACCCCAAGCACATTCCAATTGGGATGTTTGTGTTTGAATAGGGTATTTGTTTGAAAATTTGCTTTATTGGATAAATAGAGGGTATGTTTGTGCAATTAACCCATAAAAAATAAACTTTAACTTGATTTTCTTCTATAAATGAGTCAAAATTGAGGGGATGTTTATGATAAATTACATCATATATACTAAAAAATTAATGTACAAAAATAAAATGTAGTAATGTACCTATGTCTTCTTGAGAAAAATGAGGCAGATATTCTTGAAAATAGACCTCTCCATCCCCATTTTTATCAGACAATTCCATCTCTTTTTGTGTTAAATAGCTCAATCGATCAATCACTACTTGTGCATTCCAAGCTTCAAGTTCTTCAAAACCAACTCCATCTTTTGGTGCATTATCTATCAAAGGGAACAGAATCATCAACCTTGAAGTCATGTTTAATTTCCGATCATCATCAATGATTATCAAATTCTTCTTTTACCTCAGCTTTGCGATCGGTCAAATTATTTTCCAAATTACTTGGATTTTTTTCCAAGTTATTTGGATTCTTTTCCAAATGGTTGGGATTGGTACGGTTATCTAATATTTTTTTCTCCATGGCCTATTATTTCCATTTTTGAGACTAAAGGGGTCAAAAATTGGCTTTGGAAATTGATGTCCAGGACTTCGATGACCTAGGCCTGGGATGATTGTGACCATGTTGCTTGGTTGGGGTGACGAACAAGAAGACAACAAAGGCAGTGGTTAGAAGGGCGTAAACTACCACCTTCGCCATATTCGAGCACTCGACCAGAAGAGAGGTGGATTAGGTTTTGAGATAAAAGGAGGTAGAAGGAGAGGTTAGTTGATGATTTTTTTTAATTTTTTTTTTTTTTGTTTGGTTTCAATGATGGGAATGGATGGAAAAACGGTTATTTGACAGTTAAAAGTGAGGGGCATAGAAAGAATTTGCTAATAATTAGCTTTTTTTTTTTTTTTTTTCCTTTGTAGAGTTTGGGTATTTTTGTGCTTGCCAAATTTGTCAAAAACATTCTCTTTTTGTTTGCATACTTTTGGAAGGTCAACTATATATAAGTCATAAGAAAAGTTTGGATGGGCATATCACATCATTTGTACGAAAGAATCTTCCCTACATTCATGTAATAGGAGCATTGTCATCTAGCTAGTACATTTTTAATACATGGTGTAAGATTTTATTATTGTTCGGGTTATTGGCACTAGTCTCCCGAACTTTACGTGAGTTTGCATTTTACTCCCTGAACCTTTTTTTAGACGTTAAAACCCCTGAACTCTCATTAATTGGCAAAAAAATTGGTTTATTGCCCCTTGAACGCCTATTTGAGGGGCATCTACAATCATGTTTTGTCAATAAATGAAAGTTCAGGGGGGTTTAACGCTTAAAAGAAAGTTCATAGAGTAAAATGCAAACTCAAGTAAAGTTCAGGGAGACTAGTGACAATAATCCTTATTATTATTATTATTATTATTATTATTATTATTATATAATCAATATAGCTTTATAGACTCTTTCCATCAGTACGATAGTTCAATAAAGTCTTACTATGTATATATATTTATGTATCAATTTAAGATCACTATCATTACTTGTTTATGGGATTTAGTGTATATATTGATGAATAGTCTTACAATCCAAAAGACCAACTATTGGATTGTGACATCCATAGCTCCATAAGTATATATATCTGTATGGCCGTATCTTGTTATATGTTTTGAATGTGAGATTTATCTGTCTTTTTGCACTTTATATGTGGGTTCTCTAACAATATAACGATGTTTTTTTTTTTTTTTTTTTTTTTTTTAATATTTATTTATTTATTTATTTTTAAGCATGCATGTATGCATAGTTAGATTTTATTTACGTACACACAAATTAGTGGAAATGATGGGAAATGTCACATTTTTGAGTTGGTGTTGTACGTGGGGCATCACTTTAACAACTTAAGTTTAAAAGGTACTAAAGTAAGTGATTTCCAAAAATGCCCTTACTTTACACATTCTCTTACTTTGAAGTTTTCTGAGATTTTATTCTTTCATCATATTCATAGAGGTTTGTTTACAGACCTCCAATGGAGGTCGAATATCATAATATTATCAATGCATTTTCATTGGATAATTAGTTTAGTGACGCTACGCAGACACATTCGAGGGTTGAGCTCCCAAATTGGGTTCATTTTCATTTGTTCTCCGAGTCTTTTATAAACCTTAAGCTGGTTGTGTGAATTTTGAATCTCCGAGCCTTTCTAAGCTCTGTCCGAGCCTTTCTAAACACTGTCCGAGCCATTTAGGAAAATAGGGTTGATTGCAAATTCTCAGAAAGCAGGATAAAATACTCGGAGACTAATTGAAAGGACTCGGAGACTATTTACAAAGTCTCGGAGATACAAAATTAACAAAAAAAAAAAAAATGATGGTTAAAAAGGCTCGGAGACTAATTGAAAAGGCTCGAAGACTATTTACAAAGTCTTGGAAATACAAAATTAACAAAAAAAAACTAATGGTTAAAAAGGCTCGGAAACTATTTACAAAGTCTTGGAGATACAAAATTAACAACAACAAAAAAATTGATGGTTTAAAAGGCTCGGAGACTAATTGAAAAAGCTCAGAGACTATTTACAAAGTCTCGGAGATACAAAATTAACAAAAAGAAAAACTGATGGTTAAAAAGGCTCGGGGACTATTAACAAAGGCTCGGAGACTTGGTGTTTTTGTGTTCCGAGACTTTGTGATTACTTTTCGAGACTTCTGGGTTGTTGTTCTGTGCTCCTTTGTTTATGTGTTCTGTTCATCTTCTCCAACCTCGAATCCCCAATTCGAAACCCTTCGTTTTTAGAGAAAGATACATACTTCATTTTTTCAGAGAAATCAAAAGTCGCTATTATGTTTGGTCGTAGTCGTCAATGGCGACGTACATGTGTTCATGGTCCACCGTCGTTGTCGGTGTACATGTGTTCATCGATTTTTCACTTCCATTGATGGAGGATTTTGAAAGAAAGAAAAAAAAAAAAAAAAAAAAAAAAAAAAACCAAAATGATGAAGAAGGTTACTGTAGGGGGCATTTTTGTCCATTCACCATAATAGGTGTCTTTTAAACTTAAATTATCAAAGTAGTGCCCCACGTGCAACACCAACTCCAAAAAGAGCTAGAAATCGATTTTTCACTTCCATTGATGGAGGATTTTGAAAAAAAAAAAAAAAAAAAAAAAAAAAAAAAAAAAAACCAAAATGGTGAAGAAGGTTACTAGAGGGGGCATTTTTGTCCGTTCACCATAATAGGTGTCTTTTAAACTTAAATTATCAAAGTAGTGCCCCACGTGCAACACCAACTCCAAAAAGAGCTAGAAATTTTTTGAACCCCACAAATTATGCGCTATCAATGGGTTTTAGGTTTCTCTAATGTACAATTACTATAATGAAAGTTTTTTTGTTTTGTTTGGTTTTTTTTTTTTGTTTTAAGCATGTATGCATAGTTTGATTTTATTGTACATATGGGCGAATTACGTGCTGCAAAATGGTTTTAGGTTCTCTAACAATTACTGTAACAAATAGGTTTTTTTTTTTTTTTTTTTTCTTTTTAAAAAACATGCATGCATACATAGCTAGATTTTATTATACGTACGTACGAATAACCTGCTACAAGAGGGTACGTATGACGTGCTGTAGGAGGGTTTTAGGTGTTCTAACAATTACTATAACAGATGTTTTTTTTAAGCAAGCATATATGCATAGTTAGATTTTTATTGTATGTACGTATTTACGAATAGCACGCTACAATAGGGTATGTTTTTTTTTTTTTTTTTTTAATGGAAAGGGCACCTGAAAATTTGGAAAACCAGATCCAGGGCAAGGTTACAACCATAACTAGGACTCCACAAATAAAGCTATTTGAGCACAAGCTCATAACAGAGTCCCACAACGGGAGAAAAAACGCCCACACAGAGGTGGGATTACAACCAAAACAGTAAACTATACAAACTGGAAACACAAATAAACAAGCTGAAACCGATCCGGAGGAGAGACCAGGCCGCCGGAGAAGACCCACCAGGACGCCGCCGACCAAGCAGAGACGTCGGAGATGCCCGATCGAAACCCCAAACCACCATACCAATCAAACCTCCACCAGTTCCGATGCCCGTCGCCGCAAAGCATAAAACCGACCAAGCCAAACACCAAGATCAGTGAAGGAGGACGCCGAAGTTGCCGGCGGTGTCCCGACGGAGAGGACGGGGTCGGACGAGCTTCAAGACCACCGATCGAGACTGCTCATGCCGAATCACACCAGATCTGGCCAGATCCAAGAGGATCGGCCGATCTAACAGCTGCCGTCATCGCCTGGACAAAACGTCCCGCCCGGTGACGCGAGAGAGACTTCCAGTCGACGGACAGGGCCGTCGTAGCAGCCGCCGGTGTCCCCCTTCTGATCGGGAAAGCCTAGCATGGGGAAGAAGAAGATCGCCCTCCGGGACGACATCGCCGCCGGCTCCCGCTGCCACAGCGAGAAACCGGCGACGGAAAAACTTAGTCGGTTAGGGTTTTGAGTTGGGAGAAAAGAAGAGAGATAAAGAAGAGAGTGAAGGAAAAAAAAAAAATAGGGTATGTTTTTAGGTTCTTTAACAATTACTATAACTAGTGATTTTTTTATTTTTTGGAAAACATATACATAATTATATTTTATTGTAAATACATATGGATGACGCGCCATAGAAGGATGATTTTTTTTTTAAACATGCATACATGTATAGTTAGATTTTATTTTATATACGTACAAATTACGCCCTGCAAGAGGGTTTTAGGTTCTCTAAGGTTGCGTTTGGTACATGGGACGGGACAGGATAACGTGGGACAATTTGTTCTTGTCTCACGTTTGGCGCGTTCTTAGCATGGGACAGGACGGGACAAGGTGGGACAAAAATCACAAAAAATTGTCCCACCCAAAACCCTAAGGCCCCGTTTGGTGCGCGGGATTGGATTGGACTATTTCATGGGATTGGATTGGATTAAGATGGGACTGGGATTAGATGGGATTGGATTGGACTGGATTGGACTAAATGAATACTATACTGTGTTTGGGGAAACATAGGACTAGACCGAATTAATACTTAGTTTTGTTTGGTGAAACATAGGATTTGACTAAATATAATAATATTTTTATTTGTTAATATTTTAAAATTGAATAATAAACATGAGAATTTTTTTTTTTTCAAGAGAGATCTTCATCTTCTTCCTTTTGAAGAGAAAAAAAAAAAATCAAAAATCAAAGAAGAAATTGAAATAATAAAAAGTTCTTCAATCATTATTAACAACATCAGTTTTTAAAGGAAAAAATTAAGAAAATCTGGAAAACCCATATGGCCATATTCATATATTCATATATATATATATATATATATATATATATGGAAACTCAAGATCTGGAAACTCATATTCTTCATTCATAAACTCATATATATATTCTTCATATATTCATATATATGAAAGCACAAGATCTTGAAACTCATTCATATTCTTCATAAACTAAAGATCTGGAAGCTCATATATTCATATTCTTCTAGAAAAAAAATCTGGAAATAAATCAATAATCCATATTTTTCAATCCAAACAAAAAAAATTCTGGAAAAATCTGGAAATAAAATCTGGAAAACCCAGTTTGGGTCTGGGAAGAGAAATGGAGAGGATTTGTTGTAGGGATGTTCAGAGTTGCTAGATACATCATTTCGATGATTTGTTTTTTTTGTTTTTCGAATGAAAAAATTGAATCGAAGAAGATAACGAGAAAGAAACAGAGATGAAATGGAGATGGGGTTTTATTTTTCAATCAAATTCCATCCAATTAATACAGTGCCTTTGAACCAGAGAGTGAAGTTGCTGCAAGAAGACGATGGTCGGCGATGGTCTTTCGATCTGGGTTTGTACAGTGCAAGATGAACTAGAGAATGAAGTTGCTGCAAGATGAAGTTGCGAAATACAGTACCGAAATATGATGGTCGGCGATCTGGGTTTGTTTGGAGATGATGGTGGAAGAAAAAAATCTATGGTTTGATGGTGGTGGTCGTGGTGTAGATGATGAAGAGATGGGTGGTGGTCGTGATGAAAATATGATGAAGAAAAGAAAAGACAAAATATAAAAATAAAAAAGAAAGAGATTTAGTCCCAGGACTAATAAACCCACCAATATAGGTGGGTTTATTTAGTCCCATGCTGATGGGATTATTTGTTACTGTTGGGAGATCAAGTACCAGTCTAATGCGGTTGCCAAACATGGGTTTGGGACTAATATAATCCAATCCAATCCCAGTCCAAGGCACCAAACAGGGCCTAAGACAACTTGTCCCATGACATGGGACAAGTGTCAAAAAGACCAATTTACCCTTTAAATTTTCAAACAATTACAATCATGTCTAATATATTATATATTATATTATATATATATATATATATATATATTAATAATATATATATTATAATTACATATATAATATTATATATATTATATAATAATATATTATATTATATTATTATATATAATAATATATAATATATAAAAATATATTATTATTATATATAATAATATTTAATAATATACATATATATAAGATTTAATATATTAGATATTATTAAATATAATAATATATATATAACAATATTCAATATATCATATATATATATATATATATCTTATATATATATATATATATATATATATATATATATATTATAACATAATACATATATATATATTATATAAAATATATATATAATATATATATATATATAATATATTTTATTATATATTAAATATTATTACGTATATAATAATATTATATATATATATATATGTTATTGTACATGTAACAATATATATATAATAATATTAAATATATATATATGTTATTGTACATGTAACAATATATATATAATAATATTATATATATATATATATATATTATATTAAATATATAGATCCTATATTATATAATATATTATATACATTATATACATTATATAATATATATATTATTATATATATTATATTTTCTATATGCACTAATATTTAATATTATATATAATAATATAATATATCATATTATTATATATATAATACATGTAATATTCTATATTAATATATAATAATATCAAATAATAATAATATATATATATATAATATATAATAATATGTTATATATTATTATATATTATATATTTTATTATTTAATATTATTATATATTATATATTTTATTATTATATATTAATATATAATATTATTCTGTTCAAAAAATATATATAATATTATAATATATGTTGTTATATACATAAGAGGGGTAGTCTGGTCATTTGAACCTCTTGTCCTGTCATGTCCTGTTCCAGCCATGCCAAACGCATAATAGTATAGTTCACAATTCTGTCATGTCTCGTCCCACCTTGTCCTATCCCATGTCCGTACCAAACGCACCCTAACAGTTACTATAACAGATGGTTTTATCCGTTCAAAAAGCATTCATGCATATTTAGATTTTATTTTATATACTAACGAAGGTTTTAATTAATTTTAAAACCGAAGGATTGTTTTTTGGTTTCAAGAAATGTTACAAGGTGTTTGAAATTCTTTCAAATAATAATAAAACACATAAATTAAAATAAATATAATAATTATCAATTATATATATATATATATATATATATCAAAATTAGTACAAACTATCACATGATTCGCAAATTCAACATAGGATTTAGGGAGAAAATAGACATTTCACAAAAACAGTTGACATTGGTCAATCAATCGTGTGTAACACTTAAAAAAAAAAAAAAAAAACTTGACCGACCGACTTAGCATGTATCTTCCACGATCTGGAAAATCCAACGGCCAGGATTGTCCCAACAGAAGGTGAGTTCTGATTGGCCGAGACACGACCACCTTGACGACAGTTAAGTTCCCATTGGTCCACGTCATCTTCTATGACACGAACTTTGAACATCAAATCAAAATTTTCCAACTGTCCAAACTCTCACTCTCTATATAAACTGGAGTTCGAGAAACCTCAAAAAGAAACACACACACAAAAGGAAAAAAAAACATCTTTCGAGCTTCGATCTCTGAAGAAGAAGAAGAAGAAGAAGAAAGGTGGAATATAGTTCAGGGAGCTTCACGCGATGGACGATGCGTTGAGTCGACGCTCTTCTTTGATTCTACTACTTGGAATCGTTTTCACTGGTGAGTTTTTCGTTTTCCTCCATGAAAATGTGAAAAAAAAAAAAAAAAAAAAAAGATTTCGTTTAATGCAGCAAAATGTTGTAACATAATCTGTTTGTTGTTAACAGGGAGCTTGTTTGCGATTTGTATCGCGAAAGAAGAAGCCACCACCAAGTTGGGTACTGTGATTGGTATAGATCTCGGAACCACATACTCTTGTGTGGGTGTGTACAAGAACGGCCATGTTGAAATCATAGCCAACGATCAAGGGAATCGAATCACCCCATCGTGGGTTGCGTTCACCGACAGCGAGAGGCTGATTGGTGAGGCAGCTAAGAACCAGGCCCCCGTTAATGCGGAGAGGACTGTCTTTGATGTCAAGAGACTTATAGGAAGAAAGTGAGTGGAAATTTTGTTTCTTTCAGGCATTTTTACAAACATGTTGTGTGTGTGTGTGTTGTTTTCGGGGGCTTATTGTGAGGGGTTTTGTGTAGGTTTGATGACAAGGAGGTCCAGAAGGACATGAAATTGTTCCCGTTTAAGATCGTGAACAAGGATGGAAAGCCTTACATACAAGTCCAGATCAAGGACGGAGAGACCAAAATTTTCAGTCCTGAAGAAGTAAGTGCTATGATTCTTACAAAGATGAAGGAGACCGCGGAGGCTTTCCTTGGGAAGAAAATCAAGGATGCTGTTGTTACAGTTCCTGGTAATTAAAGATTATTGTTGTTTTTATATGGGGTTTTATATAAATTTGGATTCTTTGATTGAGCATTTTATATGTATATGTTTAGGGTGATTAGCTGACATTTTCTTTAATGATCTTGACAGCTTATTTCAATGATGCGCAAAGGCAGGCTACCAAGGATGCTGGTATCATTGCTGGGTTGAATGTTGCGAGAATTATTAATGAGCCAACGGCTGCAGCAATTGCATACGGTTTGGACAAAAAGGGTGGTGAAAAGAACATCCTCGTCTTTGATCTTGGTGGTGGTACATTTGATGTCAGTATCTTGACCATTGATAATGGTGTTTTTGAAGTTCTTTCCACCAATGGAGATACACATCTTGGAGGTAAACTTCTTGTTTGCATTTGCTTTGGATTTTGACTTCAATGTTATAGTGTTATAATTAGCGATGAGTTGTTTATGAGAACTGTTAGTTCAATTATACTATAGGTGAGGATTTTGATCAGAGAATCATGGAATACTTCATCAAGTTGATCAAGAAGAAGCACGGAAAGGACATCAGCAAGGACAACAGAGCTCTTGGGAAGCTGAGGAGAGAATGTGAGCGTGCCAAGAGAGCCTTGAGTAGCCAGCATCAGGTCCGTGTGGAGATTGAGTCTCTATTCGATGGAGTGGATTTCTCCGAACCACTTACCAGAGCTCGATTCGAAGAGTTAAACAACGACCTATTCAGAAAGACCATGGGGCCTGTCAAGAAAGCAATGGAGGATGCCGGTTTACAGAAGAGCCAGATTGATGAAATCGTCCTCGTTGGTGGAAGCACCAGGATTCCCAAGGTTCAACAGCTTCTTAAGGATTACTTTGATGGGAAGGAACCCAACAAGGGTGTGAACCCGGATGAGGCTGTGGCCTATGGTGCTGCAGTTCAAGGAGGCATCTTGAGCGGAGAGGGTGGCGATGAAACAAAAGGTAGTTTTTAGTTTTTCTTGAAAATTATGGATCATCAAGTTATCAATGATGAGATAGGAAGTTAATTGTCGAATTTGTTGAATTCAGATATCCTTCTATTGGATGTGGCTCCCCTAACTCTTGGTATCGAAACCGTTGGTGGAGTGATGACCAAGCTGATCCCTAGAAACACTGTTATTCCAAGCAAGAAATCTCAAGTCTTTACCACTTACCAGGATCAGCAAACTAGTGTCTCTATTCAGGTACATAAAAAATGTGTCTATAATCTATATGTCTGCTTGTTGGGGTCTTGAGTGTAGCTAGAAACTTCAATTAAGTGATCGAAAACTGTTTTGATCTGAACTTGGAATGTTGCAAACAGGTTTTCGAAGGTGAAAGGAGTCTCACTAAAGATTGTAGGATGCTTGGAAATTTTGAGTTATCTGGACTCGCTCCGGCTCCAAGGTTTTGTTTCATGATCATGTTCAATCTGTTGAAAAATTTCTTATGCTTTGCATACTGACTGACTAGACCTTGTGTTTGATCTTTGAGCAGAGGAACTCCTCAGATTGAAGTCACATTTGAGGTTGATGCCAATGGTATCCTGAATGTGAAGGCAGAAGACAAGGCCTCAGGGCGTTCAGAGAAAATCACAATTACCAACGACAAGGGCAGGTTGAGCCAGGAGGAGATTGACCGTATGGTACGTGAGGCTGAGGAGTTTGCAGAGGAAGACAAGAAGGTTAAAGAGAAGATCGATGCTCGAAACAGCCTGGAAACATACATTTACAACATGAAGAACCAGGTAAACGACAAGGACAAACTTGCAGACAAACTGGAGTCTGAGGAGAAGGAAAATATCGAGACAGCAGTTAAAGAGGCCCTGGAATGGTTGGATGACAACCAGAGTGCTGAGAAAGAAGACTACGAGGAGAAGCTGAAAGAGGTGGAAGCCGTATGCAACCCCATTATCACTGCTGTTTATCAGAGGTCCGGAGGAGCAGCCACAGGTAGCAGTTCAGAAGGCGGAGAGGATGAAGACTTACATGATGAGCTTTGAAACTTTTTTTTAGACCAAGCAATAAGCAACAAACAAAAAACAATGAGGTTCTTTAGTATAGGAATTGGTTAATGTAAGATTCTTTGTTTGGTGAAGAAGAACAAAACTGAGGTTTGAGAGTTTTGGAGATGTATATATCTATCATTCATGTTATACAGAACTATGAACTTTGTACCTCCTTTATTTTTGGGAAATTAACAAATTTGAAATTTTGTTTTCTTCATATTTTGATCATGCAATTTTTAATTCAATTCTACATCCCAACTTGTGTCAAAGGAGATGAGAGAAATATTAAGTTTTATATGAATAATGTACCTCTCTGTAGTCTATATGTATAACCAATTTGGGAAAATTATTTATTGATCATGAATCAAATGGCTCCTTTTAAGAAACCAACATGTTAAATTGTTAGCATATTATTGTTGTCCAGATTCTCACAAGAATCCCAAGAACTCGCTTAGCGAATCCAAGTTCAAAATCGAGGCTTCCGTCGAACCCTACAATCTTTAGGAAACATGAATACACACCCAACCATTCTACTAATCCCTTGTAGCAAAATTTTGGGTCTATTTACCGAAGAAAACTAATAAAACACTAGTATTTGGACAACAAGAAACGTTATAATGCAAATGACAAATAAGTTACTTCTTATACAATCATGTAGATTTGTCTTTCCATGCACGTTACATGATCCATTTGTGCATGGCCCTTAAAGAGTTAATTTCTCTCATCCTCCATAAAAAAACAGCGTGTGATTTATTCATGCCTTCTTATACAAGTTACATGATCCATTCGTGATTTCCCATACACGTTATGTTATCCACTCCATGCATCTTACGCAATCCATAAAAACAGGTGCGTGGCGCATGATTCTTTCGTATCTTCTTTTTTCAAAGTTTTAATGAAAAGTATTTTGGTAAGAATGTGTTCTTATTAATCACAATTGATCATTTAAAAGATACGGGCTACAACTGATTTTTGTAAACTATATTTGTCTAAAATAAAAAAAGGCAAACAACTAAATGAAAATCAACAGAAAAAGTGACCATTTATTATAGATAAATTCATGTCCATGTGATAAATCATTTCCTATCTCATGTGATAAACGTACATTAATTTGGCAGGATAGTTTAAATTTAATTATGTAAACAATATGTTAATCTGTTAAGTGGATATATAATTAATTTTGTTTAGGAATATGTAGTAATAAATAATTATAGAAAAACATTTTCATGGGTCACCCAAACATCCCAAAAGAATACACAATTGTCCTACATTTACATCATTTCAGTTCACCAATATTTGATAATCTACACAGAAAATATATTCAGTATCCAAAATCTAGAATATTTTTAGGGATGACAAATTTTATTTATAAGTTGAATTGACACTAAAAAAGATCAAAACATGACTAGTAAAGCAATTTGATACACACCATTTCACTACCAAAAAAGTTCTATCCTTTCTAATTGATCTTCAATAGTAAAAGAAAATGAATGAAAAACAATGATTCAATAAAGAGGTAGAATATGCCCTAGTCATATAATCATATATGAATAAAAGGGTTAAAAAGAGGTTATATAATATATATATATAGCCATGTACAACCAACCACAAGGAATTTGTCAAACAATTACTTGAGCTAAGCCAGAAAAGTAGAAACAACCATCAGTTAGTCTGTGTTGCTGGGTTGTTTCATCCAAGTCCAGTCCGACTCACAGAGATCACGAGGAGATTTACCGTCATCATCCCTCAGGTCTAGGTCTGCATTTTGCTTCACCAGAAATTTAGCAAGGGCTTCCCTCTCACACACAACAGCATAATGCAATGGAGTTTGGCCTTCGTTGTCCTTCCATTTGAAAAATACAAAATTTAACGATAATTTCAATAAAAACAAGACAATAATCACTTAAAAGAATCACTTTTGAACTTTATAAATTGGATCCAAGCTTTCATAAAAAATCTAAGCTGGAATTTGAGAGTACAAAATTTGGAATGTTACAATACAAGGCAAGGCCTGCAACAGAAAATCAAATATAAAATCATGCTAGCAATACATTTAGGCCTAATCTGAAGCCTTAACAACCATATTAGTATATTATCTTAAACAATAAATTAGTCCATAAAATGCGGAAAGAATTGGTCAATCATCTACATACTAGACAACCATATTAAATGCTCTAAGTAAATCATACAAACCAACCCCAAACGCAGCATGCCGGATTATAAACTCTTGTAAACTAGGGATACAAAAAATCTATAAAAAATGTGTTTGTTCTCAAAAACTATTTTTTAGTTGAATCCAGAAACGCAGTTCAAGAAAAAAAGAACGAAAAATTATCACTTTTTTTATGTTTTCTTTTTTTCTCACTTGGAATCTGACTGCCATCCATCCTCACCTCATCTATCAACTCTCTTTTTCTCAAACCACGTATTCTCATTCATTCTTCAATCATCATGCCTCTTTGACTCTATTGAGACAAACCCCTCTATTAATTTTTCTTCCCTTCCTTTCCTTTTATTGGTTATGCTAGATGATTGGTTTGAGTGGATAACTGAGTCTAAAGGAGACACCTCCTCGTTTGTGTGGAGGAAGCCCTTGTAAAGGTGGAAATGCCTCCTCAACAAGTGGAAATGTCTATTTGTTGAAACGTGTGAAAGTATTTCGGAATTGGAAAAAATATATATATATTATGCAAACATTTTTGGGTACTAAAACTTACAATCCGAATTCTGGAGTGAATTCTTAGTTTTTGAAAACGGTTGAACCAAGCACAATGTTGACTAAAAACTGATCACCGAAGGAAACATAAATTTTCAATTTTATTTCAGATCCTTAGCCACTCCACTTCTGTTTTATTTAAACAGACAAAAAGTATGAAAAAGTGTAAAACAATATTAAACTTACCTTGGCATTCACATCAGACTTCCTGCTAAGAAGCACTTCAGTGATGTGGAAATGGCCACGATCTACAGCCCAATGCAACGGAGTCCGACCCTCACTATCTGCAAATTACCAAGTTGATTGTTTATTAGCTTATATAAATCTTAATATCCTCATGCTACTAGCAAAAAATATTCTATCTGGGACATTATTTGATTGAAGCTTGGCTTGTTCAATAAATAGAGGAGCTAGAGGAAAAGCTGCAACATGATTATTAATAGACGAGAGAAAAACAAGGAAACCAACCTCTCAGATTCACTGAAACACCACTGTCAATACATTTTAGCAAATTATTTGCTTCCCCTTCTCTGGCAAAGGAATGAATAGCTTCCATTTTCCTGAAAACAAGAAACCTTTATCAATACTATCAAAGTTCCTATTCCAAGATATTAATTCTTCTGATGAAAGAAAAAGGTGAATCTTAACAACCTGAGTTATTCAAAAACTATCATTCTTATTATGATTACACAAATTTACAGTACAATTGATTCATAACTTTGGCATTGCATGATTTTTCATGGTTTATAAAGAGAAAGAAAAGGTGCCATGAAGTCCTGACAAAATAATACCCAGTGTCTTAATGTATTAGATATCATTTCACTCCAAACAATTAAGCACCTCATAGAAACTTGGGAGCAAAAATGGTAAGAGTTTTAGAAATTTTTGTATATTCAAGCACAGATGAAATGACCAATTACTTCGAAATTTGTAGAGCAGTGACCATATCTATTACTCCTTCCTTACTTGACCAAGAGAAACCATTTCAAATCCTTTACATCTATGTAACAAAACCACCTATAATGCAACATTACATCGTATTAGCAATAACTTACATATTCAGTCAAAAATTATATTAATATGACTAACAGAAGCATGGGCATACATGACTTCAACAATCACAAAAATAACAATAGAATGGCTCAATAGTAAAGTAGAAGCTGCACATTTTGTAGGCTCAATTTTTGTTTTCCACGATAAGTATTAGGATTAATATTAAAATCGAAGCCACAAGGTTGATTGCACATCTCAATGTATACAAAGAAAAAGAAAAAAAAACGAATTTTTTCCCCACTATTTGCAGACAACTAGACAAGCACAGTATATACAAGTTTGCTCAAGCTCGTGTCACCCAAATATCTATGTCTCTTCAAATTGCTAACACTAAGTCCTCCATTTGATTTTCGCAAAAACTAGCAGCAGAAAGTAGAAGATTTAGTCAAAAAAATCCCCAAGTATGTGCAAAGGTAAAAAAAAAACCTTTTCCTTAATTGATTCCGGATGAGATACGACCTCAACTCCAATGCCACCAAAACAAATGGATAAAAAGGAAAATAAAAATAAATCACAACTAATTAACGTAATCTGATGACAATAAACTTCAAAAAGACAGTGAGTTCCAGGCCACCCTTAAAAGGAAATTATTACAGACAAAAAAAAAAAAAAAAAAAAAGCATTTAATATGAACCTTTTGTAAAACAAATTTCTTAAAACCTTACAACTCATTTCCAGATTCCTCCTCGTATGCAAGAGAGCTAAAAACTGGCCCCATTGGTCCTTTAGAATCTGTCTTTGGTGCATCATCATCTCCACCTCTCCTCTTCTAGTCATCCAATAGGCGAAGAAAAAAAGGATTTAATTCTAGATAAAGCAAATGTTGCACATTTGCACAAAAACCCACAAGATACTAAAACCAAAAGATTAAAATCTCACCAGAGATGAACCATCAAGCCAAGTTGGAAATAGCTCTGACACAACATCAATGTATTTCTGCATCGCTTCTTCTGGTGGCATAGCACCTAATTTCTGCCATGCTTGCCTGGCATAAATCAGGAAAAATAATTTATAATTCAACCACAGACCTTCCAAATCTGACCCCAAGTATATACCCTTCAATTAATACAAAATATATGAAAGTCAAATTCCGCAGTCCTTTTAATCTACACACATGTATAAACTGTGCCCACACAAAATACTAATTACTAAATTAGCAAGAATAACTTCTACAAGGAACTCTAAATACCTTAATTCAATTTATTCGGTTAAGACGAACAAAATAGTAAAATTTTAAGCATGAAAAACACGCTGTCAAAAATGTTTTCTACTGAAATATAAAAAGAGAAGTAACTTAAGAAAGAAAAACATAACGAATATGATCGGACCAATCAAAGTTCGTAATGAAAGGATAAGTTGCATTAGCCTTCTGAAAAATCCAACTATCTCTACCAGACTGCCACACATCAACATCGCAACAAATGATCGAAAACTTTCAATACGATCCCACAAATCAGAACAACCAACCTCTAACTATGTACATTCGTATGGTTGAAGTAACTTCTCAAACAAGTATTGTGTTTTAGTACTGGAAGCTGCTCCAGTACTTCCTATTCACCACAATTTAAACCACATCTAATCATAAACAAATCAACTTCACAATAAATGGCTAAAAGCTTTGAACAAGATCCCACAATTGAAACAACCAACATTCTATTTATTATTATTTTTTTGAAACAACCAATATTCTAACCAAGTAAAATTGTATGGTACCAATACTTCCAATTCAGCACAATTTAAACCGCAATTCACGCCTATAATGTAATTCAACCAACTACCCATCACTATCACTGTATCATTTCCATTATTATAAAACTAAACTAACCCGAAAAAAGAAAAATACTAAGCCATATTCCAAAAACGAATGAAAACAAGTATGTACCACTTGGCGCGAGCCGTCATTTTCAAGGCGGAGGGCTGGGGAGCACTACAGGGACCTTCAGTGGCGATCTTGTACAACGCGTAGAGCTGCAGCTGATGGTCAGTCGACACCTTCTGCGAAGATGACGCTGCGGCGGAGGCCGCCACGAACGCCGTTGCGGCGCTGAAAATCTCATCAAGCTCCGTACTCTCCACGCCCTCCCAATCGTCGTCGTCGCTGCCGTCGTCCTCGTCATCATCGTCAATGTCACTGCAAGGCAGACTCTCGTTCCTGACGCTGCCTTGCTCGGCGATCATCGACTCAGTCTCGTGCCTGTCATGCGCTGCCTCTGGCCCGCGCGGGTTGGGGGCGCCGCCCACGACGGTGGTCTTCTTCTTTGGGTGGTGGACGACTTCGACGGAGGCATCGCTTTGACGAGTGATGGAGAGGTTGTCTTCTTTGAAAGCGACGACTAAAGAGATGAGTTTTGCGAGGAGGTAAGAGAAGATCAAGCCGATGAGTATTGATTGCAGGAGAGATTGCCACTCATTCATGGTGGCTCTTCTTCTTCTACTTCTTGTTCAACAACAACAACAAATAAAGATGTGAATTTCCAAAACCCTAACCCTGGGAAAAATCGAAGTAGATAGATGAAACCCTAGAATTTGGGAGAAAAATGAATTTTTGATTTGTTTTTGACGAAGATGTTTTTGTGCGAGAGAGGGAGAGAGAAGAGGTTTGGCGCCGTGGACACAAAGCGAGACTTGAAGGGCTATTAATTGTAAGGGTCAGCGTCAACCGAACATGACCTTGGCTTGGGTCAAATATTTTCATGTTTATGTTAACCAATCTAACACGAATTATGATTTCGTTTAATTAATTTTGTTAGAATTATGACCCGTAAATCAACTTTAATCGGGAATTCTAATGGGATAAATTGAAGTTATTTGAATTTGGGCGTATTCTAAAATTCACTCTCTCAACACAATTTATGTTCTTGGATTGATATATGGACAATATTTATTGTTTTACATTAAAAATCTAACATTTATAAAGAGCTTACATTTTCATTTTTTTAACACTACAAACCAACAACTAATTTCCTATATTGCCATTCTTCATTTAATATCATTTTTTAAAAAAAAAAAAAAAAAAAAAAATCAAGTATGTGGTTTGTGTTGTCTACGACTCTACAACCTTTTTTTTTTTTTTTCTTTCTACAGTTTCATCAGGTCTGAGTAAACTCGTACTCTTAAAATTTATAAACAAAAATTGGTTTCTCACCATTGTTACAGCTCTATCCAGGTAATTTTTTTTAATGGTTTTTTTTTTATTAAATAGTTTTATTGTATTGGGTTAAATTTTATGTTGAATTTTTTTACTTAATTTCTTTTTCATAACTTGTGTGTGCAGTAAACACCAACTCTCACCATTTTCAAACACAAGTTGTCTTCATTCTTCTTTAACTTCAACATATTGTCATTTAATATCATTTTTTTTTTATATAAATAATAATAATAAGTCTGTGCTGTTAGACTCTAAGACTCTACAACTTCTCTTCTTTCTAGTCTGTAAACACAAGTTTACAGACCCAAATTAAATTGCTCAGATATTTCTTTTTACCAAATTTTCATTACCAAACATCACTAGTTAACTTGATGGTTATTGTATAGAATAAATAATTAGTAAAACAAATTAGAATTAAATAGTTTTTGAAATATATTATAAAAATTTCATATAAACTGAAATAAATTAAATAAATGGTACATCGTTTATGAACCAAAAGAAAATAATAAACCAAAAAAAAAAAAAATTGCAAAATATTTATCCGAAAACACCATAAAATACAAAAAGAAAAAACCATAAGATTGCATCTTTCCAGAGAAAATGTTTCTGACTTTTGAATACCTACAAAACAAATATAAGGAAAATTAACAAATTTTAATATGAAATGAGAAATAGCTGCTTTCATAGCTTTATCTTGGTCGATTAGTATAGAAATAGGAGATTTCCCACTCATTGCTCTAACCCATGTCTGCATTACCCACACAAATGTCAAAGTAGTCTCATCTGCAAGCAATGCACACCCAAGTAATATAGACTGAAAATGATTATTCACTCCAATGAAAGGAGCAAATGGCATTTTGTATTTGTTTGTAATATATGTTGTATCAAAAGAAACAACATCTCCAAAAACTTTGTAATCCTCTCTACTTTTCGCATCAACCCAAAACACATTTTTCAACTGTTGCTCTTCATCTAAGTCCATTGCATAAAAGAAATTGGGATTTTCTTCTTGCATATGCATAAAATGCTCAAGCATTGCCTTAGCATCCCCCGATGCTAGTGTCAAACGTCGTTCTTTGTCCAAATGATTTCTTATATCTTTCTCCAAAATCCTATGTTATCATATCCACCATGTTTCTTTGCCATGGCAGCATAAATTTTACTTATGCCCGCTCCAACGGCATGCAAAGTATCATTGTTTTCTTTGACAGAAGAATCAATGCTTCTATGGCATGGAAGATAGTGTGCATGAGCCGAAAAAAGCTCGTGGGTATGATCTTTGACAAAGTTGTGTGCATACCATTTATCATTTGAATTTTTTTTGACATGCAAAATGGTCTTACAATCAACTTTTTGACTATGAAGAGTACCACTGACATCCTTTTCTTTCTTCAATCCGTATCGTGTACATTCAATCTTCACATCAATAAATTCTTCAGATATCTTTGATTGACAACTAGATTTCTTTGAATACTTTAAGTAAAAAGAATATGCATCATCTTGTGAATCAAATTCCATTCCCTTGTACGGCTCTAAACTTTTCTCACAGACAACATCCTCCCAATTATCATTTGCATGCTCAACAGTATCTTTGTTGCATTCTTCCAAATTTAAATCAATGTCTGAATTCATAGTAACCTAAAAAAACCCAAAGGCATTTAGTTTTTAATCTATCTACTGATATAAAGTTTGAAACATGATTTCAAAATAAAGAAGTCTAGTTTAAAAATTTAATACAATTCAATAAAATTATTTAATAAATAAACTATTAAAAAATTACCTGAATATAGCTATAACAATGGTGAAAAGACAACTTGTGTTTGAAAATGGTGAGAGTTGGTGTTTCCTGCACATACAAGTTATGAAAAAGAAATTAAGTAAAAAAATTCAACATAAAAATTTAACCCAATACAATAAAATTATTTAATAAAAAAACAATAAAAAAAAAAATTTACCTGGATAGAGCTGTAGCAATTGTGATAAATCAATTTTTGTTTGTAAATTTTGAGAGTAGGAGTTTACTTAGACCCGATGAAACTGTAGAAAGAAAAAAAAAAAGGTTATAGAGTCATAGACAACCAAACCACAAACTTGATATATATATATATATTTTAAAAATAATTGATATTAAATGAAAAGGGGCAATCTAGGAAATTAGTTGTTGGTTTGTAGTGTAAATAAAATGAAAAAGTAGGCTCTTTATAAATGTTAGATTTTTAATGTAAAACAATAAATGTTGTCCACATGTCAATACAAGAACAAAGAGTGTGTTGAGACTTGAGAGAGTGAATTTAGAACTCCTCTTAATTAAATTACTTATTCAATATTTTCAATAGTAACTTATTTTCGCTCTATGACGGATGACCCAATCAATCAATAGTGTTACACAAAGTAATATTAAATTATTTATTTATTGCATTTTATCATCTAATTGGATTTATTCATGTAATCATGATTTCATATGCTAGCATTTTACTCATTTTGGTGTACTACGGTTGATGATTGAAAAATCTATAATATCTCCAATATTTTACTGATATTTCCAAATCTCAGAGGTACCGATATCGATATAGGGTATAATATTCTTCCCGTAAAAATATCCTGGAAATTTTCAAAAATATCCACAATATTTCCATTAAATATCGATATTAGTTAACCTTTAATGAAATTTTACGTAATATCGTGGAAATATCTGTAAAATATCAGATATATTTTATCAATATAAAGTGAGAAATTTATAATATTCCTAAACATTTTTACCTATATATTTGCTTGTTTTATATAATTAAACAAATTATGTACTCAAATAACATTTTGCTTTTTATCTGTACTGTCCCGGGTCTCAAATAACAAATTATGTAATAAAAAATGGTCATTACTGAAACTAGAGGGAGCAAAATGTCTAATATTTTGGCTTTCAGGGAGGAAAATAGCCATTACTGAAACTAGAGGGGGCAAAGTGTCTAATATGACAAACTACAGGGAGGAAAATGATTATTTCATCAAATTAAACAATTTAATAAATATTAATTTGATAATATCAAGGGTTGTAACTCTACATAAATTCTATTATCAGTTCAAACTGACAAAAGTTATATTAGTTCCTTACATGTGGGCCACTTTAAATACTTTGACTTGGCTGTATGCACTTGTCAGTCAAAGTATTTAAATCCAGTGGTCCACATATAAGGAACTGATATAACTTTTGTCAATTCGAACTGATAATAGAAAGACCGTGTAACTCTATATCTTCATTTATGCATTAAACATGGAGATGAGATGAATTGTAATTAATGAATAATCGATGTATGATCAGATGAATTGTAATTAATGAATAATCCATGTATAATTGTGGGGGGCCGGGATAGGGTTGTCAGGTGTGGATCCTTTTGCTGCCGATATGGAGTTTTTTTTTTTTTTGTGTGTGGAGGGATTAATATCATACATATGAGTTGGGGTTGGGTTAAAAATTGGCTTTAATTTTTTAAAAATAGATCACCAAAATCTGAAAAGGTTTCATAATCCAATTTCATGATTAATGGGATAATGATTAAATTCTTTTAACCAATCTCATAAAAAAATAAAACCATTCCTATTCAATGTTAATTTCCATTGAATACAATGATTTAATATAAAGTCATCACTTCTTTGGTAGGTAAAATATAATCAGGTGATGACAACAATTAATTAATTAATCAGGTAAAATATATCTCCATTCATTTATTTCCTTATAACTTCAAAAGATATCAATTAATTAACTATATTTGGTTTGTTTTATTACATAAGGACAACGCTCCTTTGGCTACTGAGACATCAAATCACTGATTTATCCTCAAGACACAAGAAACACTCCATATCTAGAAGAAAGAATTGAAGTTAACATATGGAGTGATAGCTTTTAGCCTTTTACAAGGAGTTCATCTTCACAAATTTGTAGCTAAATTGTTTTTTTAATTAATTTATATAAAAATAATAATAATTTGTAATGCCTTTGTTTTTCTAATATTTCTTAATTCTAATTTTAATATTATATATATATATATATATATATATATATATATATATATTTTATAAGACAACAACAACTGCTGAGACCGGTGAGAATGGTCACTACAAGTGCAGCTCGGACTATAGCTCCCACAACGGGGAGACGGAAGCTCCCAGAATCGGGAGAGAACACCCACATTCGGGATTTCATGGCCAAGGTGGGACAAGAAAAATTTGCACAAATATATGCACACTCTTGGCGTTGAACCCTGGTGGCGAAGGCTCGCTTGGGAGCGTCCAGCCACATTGGCAAGAGGCCAAGTGTATATTATATAGTTGTTTAGTAAAAGAAGAGTTGTAGGTGTTTTTTTTTTCTTTTGTTTTTTTCCCTTTCATGAAATCAAGTCGTTTACACCATAAATTGGAATCCAAATAATCAAAAACTGTCATAATTGATATAAGAGACACTTTAATAAATTAAAGCAATGAAAATAAAAATAGAAGAATATGATAAAATTTTAAAATATAAATTCAATGACAATTTCGTTATATTTTATAGTGCCCGCACATCGTGGGGGCTGCAAACTAGTTATGGATAAGATGACAAAATTATGTGTTTAGTTAAACTGTAAATACGAGTTTGAATTGATAACTTCCTCGCCTTTTCACATTCCACCGCATTGAAAAGAGCTATTTTTTGCATGTGGCACACTTCGCTATTTCGACAAAGATGCAAAATTATTGTTTAATTCAATTACAAATGATTGAATGGTCAGTATGAAATGATTAAATTCAAGTTATTATATTATTATGAACAGTTGTATAATTATTTCATATATATATATATATATATATATATATAAAATTATAAATTATAAATTCAAGTGAATGAAAAGAAATATTACAACCTTGTAAAAAATATTTTAAAGAGATAAGAAAGTCAAATTACATATGTACATGTTCTTCAGTTTTTGATGTTTTCAGTTAATCTACCAGACATGTTTTTACTGTTTTCAGTTTTAGAATTCAGCTTTCAGTATAAGCTATTAGACATGTTTTTTACTGTTTTCATTTTCAGAATACAACTTTCAGTACATGCTACCAAACGTGTTTTAGAATTCAAAACTGAAACCAAAGACACTGTTTTCATTTTCTTTTTTATTTTCGAAAAACAACAAATGAAAAACACTTACATGACGCACCCTAAACATCTACAAAACAAAAGAAAGGTCAAGGGTGTTGGCGTTATTGCCGGTGATAACCCTCCAACGTTCAAGTTAAGCATTTCCATCGATAATTGACTAAAAGGTCTAGCCTTAAGAGGATATTGTAATCATTTTCAGCTTTATCCCCTTACGTGGTATATAATTACCTTTTATATACAATGGGATCCATTGGACCATGGGGACACGTGTCACTATTAGTGTTACCCTCGCTGATGCATTTGTCCTAAAGTGGCATGGCTCTGAAACCCATACATATTGGTTCCTCATCAACATTATATATCTAATACGCCGTTATATAGGGGAGGACACTTTGGCCTATACAAGGTCGACCTCTTTGTGGCTGAGGTTAGCCAACTTAACCGAGGTAACCAATTGGATCGAGGCAACCATCTAGGATCGGGGTGACCACTACCCAATATTTTAAAATACATTTTAGTATCGAGGTGTTTTCTTCCGACGAGACGAGGCGTAAGCCTCAAGGCGGAATGAGGCGTAAACCTCACAAGTTTTTTCGTAACAACTCTTCATAATGACAATAACAATCTAAAAAAGTTAATGAAAATCAGTAAATCATATGATTACATCATTATAAGTTCATAATTCATAAAAGTTAACAAGTTCATAAAATGATAAAAAATTAAAAAGACAATTAATTTTTAGTCCTTCACTCCTTGTCATTCTTACCCCTCATGGACAAGGTTCTAAAAAAAACAATTCTCTTCATCACTCATCATCATTCATCACTAGACAGATCAAGTGACGAATCATCAAGATCTTGAATGCCTATATCTTCCTTTTCATCCATGTTGTGATCTATCTGTCTATATTCATACCTTTCCTTACTTTTCCTCACTTTTATCTTAAAACATCTTCTTTGGTTTATATATTTTATTTCTGCTATGACTATATTTATTGGTGATGCCATTTCAAATGGAAGCCAAACCTAGACCTAAGTTTGGATTACATGATACTCTGTGAAACAAATTAACGGTGTGTTCTATATATTAATCTAGGGGGGAGGTGAATAGATTTTATCTGATTTTACTCAATTTTCGATAATAGTCAATTTTTCGAAAATGCCCTTATCTAGTCAATATAAAATATCAAGTGTAATAAGTGCGGAATTATAAATGACACAAGATATTTACGTGGAAACCCTCACGGGAAAAACCACGGGCTAGTAAGTGCGCCACACTCAAACCTCGAATCCACTAATTGTGAAATAATTACAACCTAATCCCAATTTAATGATCTAATCCCGATCAATAATCATCACAACTACCTAATCCCGGTATAAGTGAACCTAGTCCAATTACTTGTGATTTATGCAACCTAATCTCGAGTCTTACTTCTCAATGAAAAGATAAAATGCCTATGTGAATATATGAAATATCCAAAATGCAATTAGAGCTAGGAAACCCTATATGCTTATCTAGGATGACAATATTGCAATTAAAATAATCCTAGATATCAATGGCTAAATAACATGTCAAATAGCTTAGCTAAACATAGTTTATGAAAACCTAGATAGCTATCACAACACAACAATCTCTATCTTATATCATAGAATATAATCTAAGAACATACAAGTAATTTAGGAGATGTCTTGTTAAGTAAAACACTAATTATGTAAGATAATAGTGAAGAAATTACCAAGGGATGTGTGTTGAGCAAAACCCATGCAAGCAAGCATCCCAACTATGCTAGAAAATGCTTAGATGATGTTTAGATGCATATGAGGATGGTTTTTTGATTTGAGTGATCAAAGATGATCAAAGATGAGTTCTTGATGAAAATCTCTCTTTGAAAATGCTCTCAATCAAAAATATGGGTTTTTTGAGTCATTTAAGTGACCTAAGGTCAAAGAGGCATGTATATATGATGTCCAATTGAAGCTATGTCGTTTTGGAAATTTTCCAAAAAGTTTCCGTGCAAACCACTCTACGTAGTACGGTTTTTGGGCGGATGTAGGGCGGATTGAAAAATCAATCAGGTACCCGCTCTACGTAGAGCGAGTGAACAGCGGTTTGGGCGCGACAGTGCATTAGCTTCAACTTCAATCACCTCAAAACATGACTAAACGACATCGAAACCTTTCGTATGATATATCGTTGGAAAGGTATGGATGTCTACTTTCTACTCTAATTTATGGAATGATATTTCAATGTCTGTAGAAAAAGTTATGGTCAATAGAGTGACCAAAGGTCAGAAACGGACAACAATATAGTTGCCCTGTTTTGGTGGTCACTTTAGAGATTTTAAAACTAATCCAAACGGTCATGAAATATTATGAATAATATACCGTTGGAAAGGTATGGGTGTCTAGTTTGTCCAAAATTTACAAAACTCAATTTAAATCTTTTTGTAAAAAGTTATAGTCATAAGACCATACAAAGGTCATTTTTGAAAAACATTTAAAACATTAAAATCCAATCTTTTGAAACTAGACACTTTACTCCAAACAACCAAACCAAAACTACCACTTATCCAAGAGAAGAATTAGACCTTCTCAAGTGGTCAACCATCGTGCTAAGACATGCACACCATCGTGCAAGCGCGGACATTTCCGATCACACAAACGGAAACAAATTACACCACACTTAAGACTAATCATGAAATGCAAGTATGGGAAGTGAATGCATCCTAATGCCTAAACATGTCATGACATTTCAATGAACAAGATGCAATCACTTAAACATGCATGAATAGAATTCATGGCCTTTGCATCCTAATACCTAAATATGTCATGGCATTTCAATGAACTAGATGCAATCAAATAAACACGCATGAAGAGATATTCAATAACATGAATGCACACATATAGAAACACACAACATACAAGTATTAGAGATATGCATGAGTTGTGTGTGTGTGCAATTAGATCTCTTCAAAGCAAGTAAGCACTTAGAAATTTACCTTTTGTGCTTCTTCTCTTGAGGTCTTAAGAGGGCCTTGGTTGTGCAAAGCACTAACCATTAAAAACCTAAGCTACCCTTACATCAAACCCCAACATATGGTTTGTCCACGAAATAAGCCAATCAATGAATGGGAATCCTTACACTCTGTATTCTTGCAATCTGTGGCATTGGCATGTTCTTTTGCATGTTTGTGAGTTGTTCAACCAAAGAATGCAACGAAATGATAAGTATCATGAACTTTATTTCTCTATTATTTTGTTCATTTCACTTCCTCCCTCGAAAACCCTTCTCTTCAATCTGCAACTTTGCTTCCATGTATAGAACGGTGCCATCAAAATGTGCCTGCAAGGAGTCATTTTCGACATAGATGAGACCATTTGGACAAGTTAGGAATCTTCTCTTATTCTTACTTTATTGGTATATATTTGGGTTGGAAAACTCATCATACACCCAAGTAGGGCCAAGAACCTAATCCTATGCATGAGTGGCCCAAGTCCATGCACTTATTAAAGTAACTGCATGAGCAATTATTTGAAGAAAACTATTCAAACAGTTAGAAAAACAAATTCAATGTGTTTTTTCAGTTTGATCTGGCAAAAAATCCTTTTGCATTTGGTGTGTGTGTAAAATTTTTCTTTTTCAACAAGATTACACAAAGTTTGATGAACGCAGAGAGTGTTACCATAGTATAGATATTTATACTGTGAATTGAGGGAACTTTTCGGATTCCATAATCCATGATTGTTCTCTGACCCGTGATACAACCCATAGACGATCCTACTTCCTTTACGCATTTTAGATTTTCGATGGTGTACGATATGAATCCGAAATTTACTCTAATTATTTAATTGATTTATTATTAAATTAGAATCAACAATGGTATCGAAGCCGACTTGCTACCCGATGTGGATTTGGATTTGGATTTGTGATTGTGTTTGGACCCTCACAAGGACACGAGGTCCGAAAGGAGGGAAGATTATCGCTTCCCACATCGCCAACGAGTGAGGTCCATAGTTTGTATATAAGCTTTGGTCTCTCCTAAGTAGACGAGTTTTGGGCCATGGGTGAAGGATACTTGTGTGAAGCCCATGATTCAAAGCAAATCTGTGATGGTGAAGGACATATACGTGAAACCCAAAGTGGACAATATCTTCTTAGTGGGCCTAGGATGTTATAATGATATTAGAGCCCATATTGAGTTTTTATTCTGGTAGAATGCCATGTTAGGTTATGTTGTTTGTTTTATATTTTTTGTTGATAAATGAACACAAAAATGGCATAACACCACGCACAAGTTTTTAATCTATTTTTCTAGAATGCATGCGTGTGTATATGTTCAATTATATGTTCTAGAAATTTAAATACGATTCAAAGCCATATATGAAAGAATTTTTTGAAAATCTTAGTGATATGAACCTCACCAAGAGCAGTGAGACTTGGAACCAATATATGGTGAATGTACACAAACGAAGTTAAATTGCTTAAAGCATACCTAGGGGGGGGGGGGGGGTGAATAGGTTTTTACACCTTTTTCAAACCCTTGAACAAACTTTCGTTTGTCCCTCAAGGTAGCCTTACACACAACACAATAAGCCAAGGTAGACATACATAGACAATACTATAATACAATCATAAGAGTAAAGTCTAAGCATATCAACAAGTTATGTGAGGTATAAGAACAAATAAACATAATAACAAAATAAGCTTGTATTTCATAAGATGTTCAATGTGTTACAAGAGTGAACAAAATGTCACTAAACAAAAATTACAATATACAAAAGAATCAAAGATACAAATTGATCTATAGAATGAATTCACTAATCACACTATACAAAGACTTGCTTCACAATACATCACATGTGGATAGTATGAATCAAGACAATAAAATATAAAATTAAAATATAAGAGAAAGAGATAGGAAGAATTAACACAAGGGATTTTTTAATGTGGTAAAACCTCCAAGGAGGAAACATTCACGGGTTGAACTACAACCATTGGGTACTATATTATTGGAAAGTAAACATAGAACATTCACAAAGTGACCAATCTTTAGCTCACCAAACCTAGTAAAGTCTAAGCCTACCCAACCCTATTGGAAAGTTTGAAATCCCTCAATGATGCGAAACCACCATATATTGGACACCACACACAACCAACATCGATGGTAGATTAGAAATTCCACAAGAGTGCATACACCTCCCGTGTACCCCGCTCTATCGGACTCTATGTCTAACCATACGCCTAGGCCTACCAATACAATAGCCAACTCCCTATCCAAGGCACTCTTGCCTCTAGGGAGCCTCCCATGCATGACTATCCGAGTCCTCCCGACTCTAGCCATGACTCCTTGCTTACCTATCCGAGTCATCCCGACTCTAGGCAAGACTTCTTGCTTGGCTATCCGAGTCACCCCGACTCTAACCAAGACTTCATGCCTTTTACAAGGACTTCCTAGTGTGATCATGTGAATGCAAATGATGCAAACATTTAATACAACATAGAACATGTGATCAATACATTCTATGGCACAAATAGACCTAAACATGTGAAATCACAAATAATCAAGTCTAGATGCAAAAATACATGAATAGAAACCTAAGCATGTGAAACACCTAACACATACACTCAAAGTCTCATTCACACACATAACACTTGAATCACACTATGTTCATGAAGTACAAATTCAAGATGCTATCAATATACAATTAAATGCTAGATATATGAGATTAAAATCAATCAATATACTAGACAAAAATATAGAGCAAGATTTGAGATTTACATCAATCAAAACCTATATTCTCTAAATCACAAACAAATATACAAATCCTAGATTTTATCAATCAAAGGATCAAATCAAATCTCAAGGTCATTATAACGCAAAATTAATTCAATTAAGTATCAAACAACCTAAGATGCCATTCTAATCACAATACAACTCACAAACATATGTAAAACCTAGAATCATAGAATCTAGTCAACATTAGTCCACAAATTGAGTTTTAATTAGAATGATAATCAAGCTATCTTTCCAAACAGCTTTTACCAAACATTAACATAGATATAGAAGAAGAAACCCCAAGCAAATGGAAGGTTAAAAAACAAGAAATCCCAAAGTTGAGACTCATACCTCGGATTTTGCAGCTGGTTCGGAAATCAGTGTTCAACCACTGGAAATCACGATCAAACAGCCACCAAACCACTTGGAGATGTTAGAGGACTCAAATACGAACACTCTCCAACTTGAATCACTCAAATCCGACTCCGGATGAGGAAGATATGGTGTTTTGAAAATCTGAAAATTGGAGAGAATGTATTGCGGGAATTTCTAAAATTTTCTTCTTGAATTTCAAAATGGAGAGAGAGAGGGAAGAAATAGGAGGAGAGAGAGAGGGCTTTTCGGCCAACCAAGTGGTGCCACGTCACCCCCTGGCCGTGGGGGGCGCGTGGCCCACATGGGAGCAGAGAGTGCTCCAGGCCGTGGGGCCCACGGCCTCATCCACGGCCAGCCCATGTGGCCCACGGCCTGGGCTGTCCTCTCATGCGCTCCCTCGGTTCGTCGGCCCGTATCTTGGGCGTCCGAACTCCGATTTCGAATCCGTTTCCGGATTACGAACCCTGACTCTCCCACGCACGACAACGACTATACAACTTTGAAAAACGGTTGAGAAATCATCTCGGAAATCATTGATGAAGTCAACTCAACGAAAGAGAACGAAAAGTAGCATAGTCAACTTGTTTGGACTCGAAACCTTATGAATGAGTAACCGAAACGACCGGAACTCAATAAGGCATTAAATAAGAACATTTTCAAGTCCTAAACACAAAATACGGAAACATACAAACACAAAGACACACACATATGCTAGTTTCCGGACATAGTCCTAGAAAATGCAAAACACAAAGTTTATTAACTAAATATGAATGCATGAGCATATTTTGCCAAGTGTGTGAAAGTGATATGTAAATGAAATTAAATCATGAAGGAACACACAAGAATGATATGTGTGAGTGTGTGCCTAGCCTTGTAAGAGATAAGAGGACTTTGAATACCTTTGTCGACCGATAATGCCCGAATCTCTTAAAAGCCGGCAACTTGAACGAATTGTGGTTGACACGTCCTTCGTCTTCGAAATTCTTCAATCACTAACCACTAAACATTACAAGTTAAACACGTTTTGATATGGAATTAATGCCAACACTAATTATCAACCTTACATATGGTAACGTAAGGATCGTTTTCTAATTCAAGTTTACACAAAGAACAATATAAGGACCGTGACCCATTATCTATAAGGAGATAAGAACCAACAGTATCAGAAAGTTGTAGACGCCACACTCAAGAACGAGAAGGAATTGTAAGTGATAAGTCAAAGTTTAAGAACCAAAGAGAAAACACTCTTAATATTTAATTCAATTCAAAAGTTCTGAAATAATACATCTACTCGCCCTTATAAACTAAAAAATCTAAACCCTAAAAGGAAAAGAAAGGCTACACGCCTATCTCAAGAAGGAAACAAATATTCGACAATTAATGCCTTACAATTAGGAAAGTAAAATAAAAACTAAAAAGGAAATATACTGAAATTGAAACTCCTTCACCACACGCCCTAACTTGTGCCACACACCCAAGTCTCTTATTCGGCCCAATTAGTTGCCACGCCCATGTCTCTTATTCGGCCCAATCAGTTGCCTTGATGACATTAACTAAGCCTTGATCTTCAAGTGGGTCCATTTTGGACTTCAACATTTCAGAGTCAACCCAAGTTTCTTGAATCAAGTCATTGACTGCTTCCTTGAATCTCTTAGCCCTTGCCCTTGTTATTGGCCCAAATGGAACATGAAATGAATCCTTTGGTACAGCTCCCTTATTCTCATCACTTAGTATGGAAACCAGAACATTATCGGGTCATAACTCACTGCTATATATATTTTTTATTTTTCTACGATCATGGTACCTTTAGAAAGGTATTTTCGAAAGCTTTCTAACAATAGGTCATATGCGTAATTCCGATTAGTGTACAGAGAAAAAAACTGTTTTGAGTTTTTCTATCGAGATTGAAAAGTGAAACAAATATGACGGTGTGTCTAAATATATCTAGAGGGGTTGAATAGATTTTAATCAAGTTAATTACCAATTTTTCTTGATTAGTCAATATTCAATAAAACCCCAATTTAGTCAAAAATACAATCAACCTAATCTAAGTGTGGAAAACAATAAATTGCAAGTTGATTTATTTACGTGAGAAACCCTCGACAGGGAAAAACTCACGGGCTAATATGCTAGCTACACATGATCCTCGAAATCACTACTTATAATGATGTTTACAACCTAGGTTGACCTTAACCATTCTTGGTCACTAACCTACCACTACTACCCAACGGGCCTTTAATAGCAACTCTAGATCAACTTGCTTACGCACTATGCAATATTAGTCACAAGACTTAATTCTCAGTGAAGAGATTAACAACCTATGTGAATATGATAATAATCTAAATGCAAATAATGCTAGGCTACACTAAATGCTTATCTATGAATTAAAGATTCAATAATAACAATCCTAGATATCATGTGTCTACATGTCATATGTAAACTTAGCTATTTAAAATAAAATATTCCTAGATGTCATAGCTATCAAAATACAACTCACAGTCAAACAACACAATAATCTCAATCTTGTAGATAGAATTTAATCTAAATGCTTACAAGTAATAAAAGAGATTAATTGATAAGTAAGAACACTAAAATGGATGAGTATAATGTTTAACTTACCAAATCATGTGTGTTGAAGAAGACTCATGCATAAATGCATCCTAGATTATCCTAGATGATGTTTGATGCACATGAAAATGAGTTTGAAGAATCGAAGGAGCAATCTTTTTGCTTTTTCTCTCAAACATCTCTCTTTCTCTTTTAGGGTTCTTGATGTTCAAAGAGCTGAATGAAAGAGAGTGACATAATGGTGTATTTATAGAAAGCAATAAAAAGCTTGGTGAAAAGATAAGTTTGCCCCTAAAACGCACTTGATCGACGCTTGTGGTAACCGGTTCTAATAAACTACGGTAAATGATATGGTGCGTGAGTTTTTACCCTTTCGCAAGTATACAAATCGTTAACCACGTATAGTGGTTACGAGTAAAGGTATCATTCCCAACGAAGAGGTGTTTACCTTAAGTCGGTTCTAAGTCTTAGATAATATATATCTACAATATATTTACACTAATTACATGCAAGAAAGTAAAAGGGGATTGTCACAAACAAATTAAACTAAGATTACACTAGGATTAAACTAAGATGGCAATAATTAAATAACAACTAAATTAACATTAACTAACTAAATTAAATTAACTAAACTAACAAGCTTACCAACACAATTAACTAATTTAACACTAACTAACTAAACTAAACTAAACTCATGAATGGTCATGGAAGAGTTTAGTTGAGAGGTGGTAAGGGCATGGAAATGCTAGGAAATGGTTTTCATGCAATAAATCCAATTCCTAGTTGATAGCAAAAAAGCTCACAAGATTGGTTCTCACCAATCTACACTAAGATAAAGACATATACACAAATAATCATTCATGCATGTTATTGATGTCTCAATTAGTCTAAATCCATTACATATTAATTAATTGGTTAATCAATTAACATGCATATATTAAGCTCAAGCAAATAAACAATCAACCAAAATATGAATATTATTACAATCCCACCAAAATTCCCAACATCAACATGTAGTAAAAATACAACAACAAGCTAAAGTAAACGAAAGAGATAAAGAAGACAACCAATGTCTTGTGAAGTCTTCAAGCTAGCTAGACTTCTCCTTGTCTTTCCCAAGCTTGTGTTCTCTAAACTATGCTAGACTATTGATGGTGTAAATTGGTGCAATATAGGTTGATATATGTGTAGGTATGTAAAGAGTGCAATATTGTAAATGTTTGGATATTAGGGATATGGTTTTTGTGCACAAAAGAGGTATATTTATAGAGGAAGGGATTGGGAAATATCTGGACTTGAAAAGCACAAGTTTCTCCTCTGAAATTGCCATGCTCGTGGGTTTGAAACCCCTGTCTTGCGGTTTTGAGCTCGCTGACGGAACTCGCGGTGGAAAATTGGAGTTTGGCCGCGAGTTCAGTCCTTCTGCTTCGCTGGTTCCTTCTCTCGGCACAAAGTCACGGAGAATCCACGGGTTTGGACGTTCTGGTTCGCTGCAAAGAAGGCGCGGTGGCAAGCTTGAAGGTTGGACTTCCATGGAAGCTTGGCTTCTTAGAGGAGAGAAGAAACATGTGCATAGGAGGCCCAAAATGGGTCCATTGTGATCGAAAGGTGTGTTGGCGGCGATATGGGTGGGATTTGGCTGGAAAAACCATTGGAAATGAGATGGAGAAATTTGGGTCACGACCGGGTATGAATCGGGTCGAATACCGGTCAGCGGGTTAATGGTCGAACCGATTGGAGGTTGAAAACGCTGACGTCATCATGATGCCAACGTGACGCGTGCTAAAGACCCCCAAAACGACACCGTTTTACTAACTGACGTGGCACGTTATTGTGCTTTGCTGGTAAATTACACTTAGCTCCCCTGAACTCTCTCATATTCATAGAATCTTCAATCTTCTCCAGAATATTACATTTTAGCCCATATTTCTCCAAAATCACCACAATGCCCCTGAACTCCTCTATTTACCTGAAACACTTATTTAAACCATTAAATACCCGGTTTTACCCGAGAAACAAGCACAAAGTAATAGGAATTAGGAGTATAAAATAGGTACTTTTATACCCCGATCATCGCCAATCGGCTGTTTCATTCGGCGACCACCAACCGCTGATCATAATCGCCAAATTGAACCTGAGAGCGTCAAGTATCAACGACGGTTTCATTCGGCAGTTTCATGGCCATCGATTCCAACCGCCAAATTGGACTCGAGAGATAAAATCAATCAGGTCTTATCGATGGTTTCAATCAGGGGATGGGGTTGTCGATCATAACCATAAAATCATTCTAGAGACTACTGGAATCAAACATCGGTTCCATTCGGCTACCAGGCCGCCATCACAACCATCGTTTCATCAAATGTGGTGAAACCAAGGACATTCTCCGAAGGTGATCCTCACGCTAAACCAAGCACACCAACATGCATGCGAGGATGTTTCCGAACAATCTTCGGGAAACGAATTATTAGACACACTAACACATAACAAAATCTAACAAATAAGTGTAAGTGTGAAATGTGAAGAGAATGCACACAAGAGCAATGAACACATATGCAAGCATGAGAAGTGTGTGTGTGTGTGCAACTAAGTCTCTTCAATGAAAATTAAGTATAAGTGTTTTACCTTTGAAGTGCTTATCATCTTGAGATCTTGAGAGGGCCCTTGAGCATGATCACCAACGCCTAAACTATCCTTACATGTCAAACCGCAATTGTGGTTTATCCATGAAATAAGCCAATCAAAACTTGAGGAACTTACAAAAGGTTTGAGTTTCGATGATGAACATGATGAACAATACACAAGCGCCTTAGAATGGTGAGTGTCATTCACTCCCAATCTCCATATCATAACCGAGGGCACCATTGAATTCATTATGCGAAATTGAGTTGAAAGGTGGTAGTTTGGGAATTAACGTATTGGTGAATGACAGCACGTGAGATGCACACATAATCTTCGGCACTTGTGTCTTGTACTACACTAGTAGATGCTAGAGCATCCCACTCATTGGATGACGCATGATGAACACGCACTCTCTTTGACGTATAGGCCTTGTACTATACTAGTAGATACAAGTGCATCCAATTTTTGGGATGGCACATGAGAAGCACGTGCACTTTTTGATGTGTGGGCCAGTGCATATCAATCCTTGGTAGGGACAACCACAATCCACCTTATATGCATTCTTAGGAGTGTGTATATCATGCACCGCTCACCTAGTCGTTTTTCTGGTGTCGTTTTGGGTGGCCTATCCATATTTTTTTTAAACGCTTTTATTAAAAATAAAAAAAAAACATAATATATTTTTCCAACTATTTTGAGTTTGAAAAATATTTTTAAAATTATGTGTTAGGAATTCAATGGAATTTAGCTTTAGTGGGAGCTAAATTAAATGCCTTCGATTAGAACTCTCTGTCTAATTAATTATGCAATCGGAAATAAGAGATTTCAATAGAATGTAACTTGTAAGTGTACAAGGTCATTAAAAAAAAAAACAACAACAACAAAAGTTTTTAAGTGACTTAGAAATTTTGAGATTAATCTGCATCATCTCACATATCTTAATGTAGAAGATTTTATGAATCTTATTAATAACATATAGCTGTGGTCAAACTAGACTCATGCTTTTTATATAGAGAGATGCGGTGGACATTCTTTTAGGCAATGTTTGGCAGCAGGGATAGGATGGGATTGAGACTATTTTTAGCCCATTTACCATGTTTGGCTTGGTGATGGGATAGGATAAACTAATCCCATCAATTTGTTTTTTATCCCATTTCAATAGGATAAAACAATCCTAACCAAATAGATGGGATTCAAATTAATCTCATCTTCTTTCTTCTTTCTTCTTTCATCAACGGTGAGCTAGGGTTCTTGCCCAAGAAGCCCCAAAAGCTGTGAACACCACAAGATCTTCGTACACCTCCAACTTCCGTTGGCCGCCACGCGCCTCTCACTATCGTTGCTCCGACTGTTGTTGTGACCACCACCTCTGACACGTAATGGTGTGATCTCCTCTCACTATAGTAGATCTGGAAATTTTTTTTCCACCATTGTTGTAACAGAGAAATGAGAGAAAGAGATGGGAGGAGAGAGAAAGTGTTTGTTTGGATGATTGGATGATTGGATGATTCCACCATTTTTTTTCAATTTCTTTTGTTTTTGGAAACAAATTGAAGTGGATTTTGATTGATGAAGGTGTGTGTTTGGATGATTGGATCTCAAATTATATTTTTCTAGATTATTATTATTATTATTATTTTAGAGTTGATCGAAGAAGATGATATGAAGTTGGATGATCTTTATTTTGATTTTGGAATTGTTGGATGATAAGAAGATGAAGTTGATTTTGGAGTTGATCGAAGAAGATGATAAGAAGGTGAAGTTGATCGAATTATTTTTGATTTTGGATGATTTTTTATTTTGATTTTGGAATTGTTGGATGAGATTTGTGGATTTTATTTTTGTGATTATTGACTTGTGATTTCCTTTTGGAATTGATTGAAGAAGAGGAAGAAGATATGAATTATTAATTTGTGTTTTTGGAATTCATCTGTGAATTTTTAATCCTATCCTACGTTGCACCAAACGTGGGATTACTTTATTTTTAATTATATTCTGTGTTGCACCAAACACAAGATAGCACTAAATTTAGTCCCATCATATCTCATCCAATCCAATCCTATCCTATCCCGTGCAGCAAACGGGGACTTAATAAAATTTCCCGAAGAGTTAAGTCTTATGAGATCTATAAGGTTGGATGAAAATAAATATAAACGTGTCCTAAAGTAATCTGGGGGGGGGTTGAATAGATTTTAAGCAATTTTACCCAATTTTTCGAGATTAGTCCAAATTACGAAAAAGCCCCAATCTAGTCAATATACAAAAACAAGCATACAAGTGCGGAAAATAAAGGACACACAATATTTACGTGGAAACCCACACGGGGAAAAACCATGGGCTGTTATGTGCGCCACACGAGAACCTCGAATCCACTATTTGCAAATACGATTACAAATTAGGTTGACCACATCACACCTAAATTTACTAATCCGTCTTTGCTACCCGCGGGCCTTTAATAGTGACTCTAGTTCCTTGCTTGCAAACTACCTAAGGGGTAAATACAAGACTTGTCTCTAAAGTGAAGAGATAACACAACCTAAGGTGAATATGTGAAATACTCAAGAAGCTAAAAATGCAAGGTTAGACATTTAAGCTTATCTAGGCATGGATGAACATGTTAGACATTCCTAGATATCATATTACTAGATGACATGCATAAAACAACATCAAATAAGCAACCAAAGACCTATATGCATCATCTATCACAAAACAACTCACAAACCACAATAAAACTATCTTGAAGCTAAGTCAAGTCATAAAGATGCAATCTTGAATCATAAAAAAGCTATCTTGTAAAGCAAGAACATATAGATATGAGAATGATGTTCTAGATACAAGTCATGTGAGCAAAACTAAAAACCCTAAATGAAATCAACCTAGAATCATATTAGATGATGAATGAAAGATGCAAGATGAAGGGTTTTGTGATTTTGAAGCTTAAAGATGAAGTCTTGATACCTTGAAGTGGAAGATGCTCAAGAGGCTCTCAAATGTGTAATTTTTGGTGTAAAAAACGAGCCAAAGCTGTCAAGACATATATAAATGGGATCCAAGTGAAGTGACATCGTTTTGGAAAAGTGGCCTGGAAATGCCTTAGGCGCTGTACAGGTCACTGTACGTAGGGCGACCTGAACAACGCCTATAGAAGAAGATGAAAGGTCTTCATCATGGGCGCTGTTCAGAAGAGCGCTTTTGAACAGCGCCTGAACAGCGCCGGAACACTGATCTGCTCGGCCAAGGTAGGGCGTTGTACGTACAGCGCTCGTACAGCGCCTACACAAAAATGCATCAGGTCTGATGCAAAAAAAATGACCCATTCCATCAGGTCTGAAGGGGGCGCTGTTCGTACAACGCCTTGTAGGGCGCTTTGAACAGCGCCCTTTGCACCAAAAGTATTCCTAGGACTAATGCATGGCAAGGCTTTGGGAATACAAAATGCAATCATCAAAACATGCAAAATGTGAGTGTGTGCAACTACATCTCTTCAAAATAGAGTTAAGTCAAGAAATCTACCTTCCTTGAAGCTCTTGATCACACAATGAGGTTTTCTTCCATTCTAAGCTACCTTTACATATAGAACCCCATTGTGATTTTGCCAACGAAATACGCCAATCAAAAGTGAGGCACTTACAATCACCCCCTTTGTCTATTTCGTGACAAAATCACCACTCACATAGCAACCTCATAAAACAAAAGATTGGTCAACAAAAATTTTCTACATTACAATAAAGCTCCTAAACTAAGTCTTGAACATCTTCAAGTCAAATCCAAGCTTGTAGAAAAAAATCCAACCTACACACAATCAACAAGAAAAATACCTTCCAAGAACAAATGTGTGAGAGATGCTAATAACAAAAGAAATGTCATTTCAAAAGGAATCAAACAAGCAATGTAATGCAATGCAACTCCCCCTCAATGCAATCATCTGCCAACATGGGTTAATCACTCTCAACTCCCCCTAAATGCAATGCCTAGAAGCACAAAATCTCCCCAAACCTTACTCCCCCTTTTTGTCATGAGATAGGCAAAGGGAGTCCCCCCTAATGGGCAAGCATTAGCAAGGAGAGCTTGAAGCACGAACACATATGCAATCATATAGGCAATTTTATGCACCTCAATCAAGTAAGAGAGATTCAAGGAGTTATATTTTATGAAAAAATGTGTGACAAGGATGCTTTGCATGCAAGACATGTTGCATTTAAGATAAAAAACAATGGTATTTGGCAAAACAAACAACAAAGGTTTCCAATAGAATTCAAACCAATTTCACCCTTTGTCATGGAAAAAGCAAGGATATAGAATTTTAGTATTTCAAAATAAAGAGCAACTATATCCAACTTTATAGGCAAAACAAGACATGAGCGACTTTGCGCCCTATTTGATTTTTCCGGGTGAGATACCTGTATGATAGTAGCCTTGTTCTACAAATAAAGAAAGAGAGACTTATTGATTCAAGTCTCAATATAGCTTATGCACACAAATTTGCATTTAACATTTGCAATCAAACATTTCACATTTTCATCTCACACTTTTCAACTTAAGCATGTCATTTAATAAGAATCATCATGTCATAGAGATCAATTAAATGTCATTCAAAAAGTACTTCCAAAGTACATCTCCTATTCCAAAAATGCATGTTTGAGCATAAATATCACATGGATTGCAAGCAAGGCAATGTACCACACTTATTGAACAAAAAAATATATAAGCATGTACAACCAATCATCTCAAGCAATTAACTAAGAGGCATAAAATATATCAATGTGGCACAATGCATGATCATGCAACTTTGCTCTCTTTGCTTGGGCTCCCCATATGGGGTCAAGACATACCAAATCAACCCAATTGACAAATCCCAATAGACTTGCTAAGGTTCCCAAATCTAATGGTGTCTAAAGGCTTTGTGAACAAATCCGCTAGTTGGTCATTTGTTCCCACATGTTCCAATGCAATGGTTTTGCTCTCAACTAGCTCTCTTATGAAATGGTGTCTAATGTCAATGTGCTTTGTCCTAGAATGTTGGACGTGATTCTTAGAAATGTTAATGGCACTCATATTATCACAAAATAAAGTAAGAGTACCTTGCTCCAAGCCATAATCGGCTAGCATTTGTTTCATCCACATCAATTGAGTGCAAGCACTACCGGCGGCAATATATTCCGCCTCGGCCGTGGATAGGGAAATTGAGTTTTGCTTCTTGCAAAACCAAGAAACCAAATTGTTCCCAAGGAAGAAGCAACCGCCTGATGTATTCTTCCTATCATCACAATTTCCCGCCCAATCGGCATCACTAAATCCAACAAGACTTGGATTAGTGTCAAAGGAGTACCATATCCCATGATTTGAGGTACCATTCACAAACCGAATGATCCTCTTCACCGCCACAAGGTGAGATTCTTTGGGATTAGCTTGGTACCTAGCACAAACACCCACACTAAAACATATATTGGGCCTACTTGCGGTCAAGTAAAGCAAGCTACCTATCATGCCACGATATAGACTTTGTTCCACATCCTTTCCACTAGCATCTTTGCTAAGTTTCAAGGTGGTGCTCATGGGTGTGTCACAATGTTTGGCATTCTCAAGGCCAAACTTTTTCACTAGGCTCTTAGCATACTTAGCTTGGGATATGAAGATCCCATCATGCATTTGCTTGATTTGCAAGCCTAGGAAATAATTTAGTTCACCAACCATGCTCATTTCAAACTCATGAGACATGACATCAACAAATTGTCTAACTTTGGATTGGTTGGTGGAACCAAATACAATGTCATCAACATAAATTTGAGCTATAAATAGCTCATCTTTAGTGCACTTGATGAACAAGGTCTTGTCAACACTACCTCTAGAGTAGCCATTGTCAACAAGATAAAGAGTGAGGCGCTCATACCAAGCCCTCGGTGCTTGTTTCAACCCATATAGAGCCTTCTTGAGGTGATAGACATGAGAGGGGTGGTGTGGATCCACAAACCCCTTGGGTTGTTCAACAAACACTTCCTCATGCAATAAGCCATTGAGGAAGGCACTCTTGACATCCATTTGGTGTAACTTGAACTTGTACACACAAGAAATGGATAAGAGAAGCCTTATGGACTCAAGGCGGGCAACGGGAGCAAAAGTCTCCTCAAAGTCAATACCCTCAATTTGAGAGTATCCTTGTGCAACAAGCCTTGCCTTGTTTCGCACAATGTTGCCATCCTCATCGGATTTGTTCCTAAACACCCATTTAGTGCCTATGACATTAGTGTTTCTAGGTCTAGGAACAAGAGTCCAAACCTCATTTCTCTCAAATTGGTTTAGCTCTTTTTGCATGGCAAGAACCCAAAACTCATCTTCCAAGGCTTCATCAACCTTTTTGGGTTCTATTTGAGAGGTATAACAAGTGTAGCTAATTTGATTAGCTATTTGACGTCTAGTCCTAACACCCTCTCTAACATCTCCAATGATATCATCCTTATCATGGAGCTTTCTAACCCAAGGAGCGGGTTCATTAGAGTCCAAAGGAGGAACTCTATTAAGAGGCAAATCATCCTCTTCATCTTGGTTTGACTTCACACCACTTGAAGTCTCACCATTTTCCTTCAAAGGAAGGTCATTCACCTCACAAACATCCTTCTCATGGTCATCATGTTTGGGCCTACAATCATCAAAGACAACATTTGATGATTCCATAACACTTTGAGTCTTTAGATTAAAAACTCTATAGGCCTTGCTATTAAGTGCATACCCAATGAAAATACCCTCATCACTCTTGGCATCAAACTTGCCAAGTTGATCCCGGTCATTTAGTATAAAGCACTTACTCCCAAAGATGTGGAAGTAGCTCACATTGGGTTTTCTACCCTTCCATAACTCATAGGATGTTTGTTTAGTCCCAGGCCTAAGGAAAACTCTATTCCCTATGTAGCAAGCCGTATTGATGGCTTCAGCCCAAAGATTTCTAGGGACTTTGTTGCTAAGCAACATCACACGGGCCATCTCTTGGAGGACTCTATTCTTCCTCTCAACAACACCATTTTGTTGAGGAGTCCTAGGGGCCGAAAATTCATGGGAAATGCCTAAGCTATTGCAAAAATTTTCAAACTTAGCATTTTCAAATTCTTTCCCATGATCACTTCTAATTTTCTTAATGCTTTTAATGTGAGAGGTTTTCTCATTTTGAATTTTGACACAAAGCATTTTAAATTTCTCAAAGGCTTCGGACTTTTCTCTAAGGAAGTAAGTCCATGTAAACCTAGAGAAGTCATCAACAACAACAAGAATGTACCTTCTACCACCTAAACTTTCGGTTTGAATGGGACCCATAAGGTCCATATGGATGAGCTCCAATGGCTCTTTGGTGGAGAGGTATTTGCCTTTCTTGTGTACACTTTTAGTTTGCTTTCCTTGTTGACAAGGTCCACAAACTCCTTCAACCTTTTTCCCAAACTTGGGAAGGCCCCTAACAACATTCAACCTATCAAGGACTTTCAAGTCCCTATAGTTCATGTGGCCAAGTCTTTGGTGCCACACCTCAATTTGCTCACTAGTAGACAAGTTACAAGAGATGAGATTAGACTCAAGACAATAATAATTGTCACTTGATCTTTTGCCTTTCAACAAAACTTGCCCATTTTCCTTGAGAATAGAGCAATCAACTTTTCCAAACATAACCGAAAGCCCTTCATCACTTAAGTGTGATATACTAATGAGATTGGCTTGCAAGCCATCAACATAGAGAGCATTGGGCAAGGAGGGTAAACCGGGAATAGATATATTACCTTTCCCTATGACTTTTTTCTTAGATCCATCACCAAAGGTGACATACCCACCATCCTCCATCACAAGAGATTCAAAGAAACTCTTGTTTCCGGTCATGTGCCTAGAACACCCACTATCAAGGTACCAAGTGTTAGAGGCATTTGCTTTTAGGGCAACTTGGGCCACATAGCAATAATAGTCATCATGTCTACTCATCCTAGGTGAAACATGGTTATTCCTAGGAGCCATTGGTCTATTAGCTCTAAAATTCCTAGGTGCATGCATTGTGGCTCTTCTAAGCATATTTTTCTCAATCATACTTTCTCTTCTACACAATTTAATATACTTAAGGCAATTAGGCCTAATATGGCCTTCAATTCCACAAAAATGGCAAGTAGGAGTAAAGTAGGAATTCATACCATAGCCTTGAGCAAACATTTGTGGCCTCCTTTTATTTTGAGTTGCCATTGGATGTTGAGGCAACTCTCTCCTTTGTGGTTGAGCTAAGTTGGCATGTCTTCTAGGTTGAGCATGAAAGACCCCATGTTGAGCTTGTGGGATCCTTTGTTGAGGAGGTCTTGGTTGTGGAGCTCTAGGTTGAGGAGGTCTTGGTTGTGGAGCTCTAGCTTGTGGTGGAGCTCTTGTTGGAATCCTTGCTTGTGCTTGCTTGGAGGATTCACCAACTTCAACCCACTTGGTTGATTGTTGAGGGGTTTGAGCATTATCAACCTCCTTGCTCTTACAAAAGTTGTCTTCTTCAAGGATGTGGCTTCCATTTCTTCCACATATCCTAACCACTTCTTGTCACTAGGACTCTTCCCACAAGATAGCATCTTGTCAAGCTTCTCGGTTCCGGAAGTCATCTTAGCAATCAACTCTTTTGCTTCCATGAGCTCTTTCCTCAAGCTTTGTTCACTTTTCTTGACCAAGACTAACTCCATCTTCAACCCTTCTTCTATCTCTTTTGCCTTACTCATTTCCTTGCTCAAATGAGTCACTTTGGATGTCAACTCAAGCTTCTCCCCTTTCAACTTTTGTATCTCCTTTTTCTTCTTCAATCTTGAGTTCTCAAAGAATCTCATGAAGTCATCATAGTCCATCTCTTCATCAAACTCAAAATTTGACGTTGAGGAGTTACTCCCACCATTTGAGTCATTTTCATCTACTTCTTCTTGCTTGTCCTCTTCCTCTTCTTTATCACTCATAACTTCATTGCTATTGTGAGAGGATGAGAAAGCAATGAAGTTGGCAACTTGGTCTTCCTCATCATCCGAAGACTTGTCTTCATCTTCTAGGTCGTCACTATCACTCCAAGTAACCGCCATGGCTCTTTCTTTCTTCTTTTTCAAATTAGCACACTCCGGAGCAATGTGTCCAAACCCACTACACTCATAGCATTGGACACCCTTCTTGTGGTCCTTCTCTTGAGCTTGCTCCACTTTCTTGAAAGGAGCCTTCTTCCTTACAAACTTTCCCTTGGAGCCAAACCCTCTCTTCTCAAATCTCATAAATTGCTTGAACTTCTTTGCCATCAAAGCAATTTCTTCATCCGAGTCTTCTTCATCCTTCTCAACCTTGACACTCTTCAAGGCAAGACTCTTTTGCTTCTTTGGAGGTGTAGTTGTAGGACCTTTCCTAGATTCATAGGCCAAGAGCCTTCCAATAACTTCACTTGGCTTCATTCTTGAGTAGTCACTATTTACCTCTAATGCCGTCACTTTGGATTCAAACCTCTCGGGAAGTGACCTCATGATCTTTTGCTTGATTCTTCTATCCGAGTAGGGATCACCAAGTTGGTGACTTTGGTTCACTATATCCATGAGCTTCACTTGGAAGTCATTGAAGCACTCATCATCCTCCATCCTTAAGGTCTCAATTGTGTTTGGAGAACTTGGAGCTTGGAATCCTTAACCACATCGGTTCCTTCATGAGCCGTCTCTAATTTGTCCCAAGCTTCCTTTGCTATCCTTATAGTTTGAATGAGCTTGTATTGGTTGTCATCCATGGCACATAGGATTGCATGCATGGCTTTGTTGTTCCATTTTGAAGCCTCAAATTCTTGTGGAGTCCATTGTGCCTTCGGCTTGAGGACTTCCTCTCCACCTCCCGTAGGAATCATCATAGGTGGAATATATCCATCTTCAATCGCCATCCATGCCCGGTCATGGATTTGACTCACATAAGCTTCCATTTTACCCTTCCATGAGGCGTAATTGACCCCGGTGAGCAAGGGGGCTCTTGTGCTAGAGGCACCCTCACCTCCCATTCCATTTCCACTCATTGTGTTTGGGTTTGAATGAAATGAATGCACACAAACAAGCTAAGTACACACAACAATGCAAACAAATGCAAGAGACTCTAACAAGAGCAAGGGATCTCCTAATTATGTTAAGGAACCCGCTCTGATACCAATTGAAAATAAATATAAACGTGTCCTAAAGTAATCTAGAGGTGGGGGGGGGGGGGGGGGGGGGGGGAGGGTGAATAGATTTTAAGCAATTTTACCCAATTTTTCGAGATTAGTCCAAATTACGAAAAAGCCCCAATCTAGTCAATATACAAAAACAAGCATACAAGTGCGGAAAATAAAGGACACACAATATTTACGTGGAAACCCACACGGGGAAAAACCACGGGCTGTTATGTGCACCACACGAGAACCTCGAATCCACTATTTGCAAATACGATTACAAATTAGGTTGACCACATCACACCTAAATTTACTAATCCGTCTTTGCTACCCGCGGGCCTTTAATAGTGACTCTAGTTCTTTGCTTGCAAACTACCTAAGAGGTAAATACAAGACTTGTCTCTAAAGTGAAGAGATAACACAACCTAAGGTGAATATGTGAAATACTCAAGAAGCTAAAAATGCAAGGTTAGACATTTAAGCTTATCTAGGCATGAATGAACATGTTAGACATTCCTAGATATCATATTACTAGATGACATGTATAAAACAACATCAAATAAGCAACCAAAGACCTATATGCATCATCTATCACAAAACAACTCACAAACCACAATAAAACTATCTTGAAGCTAAGTCAAGTCATAAAGATGCAATCTTGAATCAATTCAAGTGATAAAAAAGCTATCTTGTAAAGCAAGAACATATAGATATGAGAATAATGTTCTAGATACAAGTCATGTGAGCAAAACTAAAAACCCTAAATGAAATCAACCTAGAATCATACTAGATGATGAATGAAAGATGCAAGATGAAGGGTTTTGTGATTTTGAAGCTTAAAGATGAAGTCTTGATACCTTGAAGTGGAAGATGCTCAAGAGGCTCTCAAATGTGTAATTTTTAGTGTAAAAAACGAGCCAAGGTTGTCAAGACATATATAAATGGGATCCAAGTGAAGTGACATCGTTTTGGAAAAGTGGCCTGGAAATGCCTTAGGCGCTGTACAGGTCACTGTACGTAGGGCGACCTGAACAGCGCCTATAGAAGAAGATGAAAGGTCTTCATCATGGGCGCTGTTCAGAAGAGCGCTTTTGAACAGCGCCGGAACACTGATCTGCTCGGCCAAGGTGGGGCGCTCTACGTACAGCGCTTTCGTACAGCGCTCGTACAGCGCCTACACAAAAATGCATCAGGTCTGATGCAAAAAAAAATGACCCATTCCATCAGGTCTGAAGGGGGCACTGTTCGTACAGCGCCTTGTAGGGAGCTTTGAACAGCGCCCTTTGCACCAAAAGTATTCCTAGGACTAATGCATGGCAAGGCTTTGGGAATACAAAATGCAATCATCAAAACATGCAAAATGTGAGTGTGTGCAACTACATCTCTTCAAAATAGAGTTAAGTCAAGAAATCTACCTTCCTTGAAGCTCTTGATCACACAATGAGGTTTTCTTCCATTCTAAGCTACCCTTACATATAGAACTCCATTGTGATTTTGCCAACGAAATACGCCAATCAAAAGTGAGGCACTTACATTGGAAAAGCTAGAGTAGGGTACCATGTGATGTCTTTTGGTCAAATAGCGTGTAAGCTTAAAATTACAGAGGAGCACTACATTCTCATGAATATGAGGCGATTGACTGCATTAAGCATTCGCATTCAATATTCTTATTGCTTATCACATAGAGTTATTGAGTACACGAAAGAGGACCAAGGCTTGGGAAATGACAGTTATATGAGTTATGAAGATTGATAAAGTCTTTCTTGGTAGTGATCCATATGAATATGATATAGAAAAAAGAACAACATGCAAAGTCCCTTGTTTTAGAAAATATTAAAGTTTTGGACAGTTTTTAAAAACCATTCTTTAGTAAATATTTTTGGTTTATTTACTTAGTAGTAAAATTGGTTTGATCCTAAGAATATATTTTATGGGACTTGTGCGATGTATTCTTCTATTATTTATATGATCACCACTCAATGATAATTCTAAATTGTTAAGTACAATGTTAGAATTAGAATTTTGCACAAAGTACTAAATTTATGATAATTAAATTTTTGGAAACGGATGATGATTAGAAGCCTCGACAACTTTTCGATTCTGCTTCTTAAATTGTTTTGTCACATTTTCGGGTTATGTTTGCAGCAAAATTAAATGTGTTTAATTTTGGAAAGTAATATGCTTGCATAGTAGATTGTATGTCTATATATAATTAGTATAAGATATAGCTTTTATATCTAAAATTATTGTGCACTAAAAAAAAAAAAAAGGGCTATTGGGACGTTTTTTTTTCGTCGCAATAGCCCAAAAATCGTCCCAATAGATCTATTGGGATGAATAAAATTCATCCCAAATTCCGTCGCCTCAGGTGGGTCGCAATAGCTTCTTTGGGACGAAAATTGAAATTCGTCCCTTAAAACTACCTATAGGGACGATTTTTGTTCGTCCCCTTTGACAACCTGTAGGGATGAAATATTTCGTCCAATTAGATAAATTTTCGTCCCTTTAGATAACCTATAGGGACGAAATTAAAAAATAAATAAATAAATAAATAAAAAATATTGTTGCCTCAGCCACCCACCCACACACCACCCCACCCCACCCCAACCCACCAGCCACCCACACAAATCAAATTTAATTGTTGTCCTCATAGTGAATCGAACCCTGCACACACACGCCCACCCACACACGCCCAACCACTTTGCTGCTCCTTTGTTTGTGATAATAAAAGCATAATTTTTATATATAACCTCTAATTGTTATTAAATTTTTATTGATTTTTTTTCAATCAAAATTTTATTTGTAGATCAATTCCACTAATTTAAATTTTATTTTTATTTGATAAACAAATTGATATTAAAAAACATTTATTATAACATTTAATTAAATTATTATTTTTAAATCATATATTGTCAGATCAAATGGTCAATCGTTAATCGTACTCGGAATTAGACATGACTCCGGTTCCGGTTCCGGTTCTAGATTCGGAACCAGCGGTTCCGATTTTTAATTGGGAACCAGTGGTTTTGGTCTTCGATTCGGAACCAGCGGTTTCGGTTTTTGATTCAGAACCAGCGGTTTCAGTTTTTGATTCGGAATTAATGGTTTCGGTTTTTGATTCGGAACCAGTGGTTTTGGTTTTCGATTCGGAATCAATGGTTCTGGTTCCAATTCCAGTTCCAGTTCCAGTTTCAGTTCCAGTTCCGACGGTTCGGTTATTTTTTTTTTAATAATAGAAAACCTCTCAAGACTAATAGTTATTGATCCTTATGAAGAATTTATTGGAAAATACAAAATTCATCTCAATAGAGAACCACTTTTGACGAACAAAATGATCCATATTATATCATTTTCTAATTTATATGGTAATTTAATTATTAATCTACCTTTAAGGAAAAACTTAAAAAAAAAATCAAAAATTTTCAACAAAATTAATTAATTAGTTCTTTGTTTTTTTTTTTTTTTTTGGATAACATATTTTATATCATAAATTCCAGTATTTTGATTATGTCAAAAAAATTCCAGTAAAAAAAAAAAAACTTTCGAGTACTTTGAAGAATTTTTATCAACTATGTATCTATTTTATTTAAGCATTTCTATCAATAAATAAAAAAGAATGCCACAAGTGAAAATATAAAAAGAGATGAAATAAGAAATGTTATAAGATGAAAAGAAAATAATAGTAATAAGAGAGGAAAGAGAGAAATAAATTACTAGAGAGAAACAAATAAAATGTTTAGGAAAAGAGAAAAAATATGAGAGAGAGAAACAATTAAGATAATTAATGATCATGAAATCTTGACCATTCAGACAAGTATGATCTAATGGATACATAAGTGTGACAAATCCTGTGTAAAAAAAAAAAATGGTTAAGATGCACTCATAACCATAAATACAATAACTATTATACACATCAAAATAATATATATATTTTTACCTCTATTATTTACCTCATTTTCTCTCCTTTCATCTTAAAGTAATATTTTCTTCATCTTCGTTTTCTAATACTTTTTTCACGTTTCTTTCTTCACTCACATTCATCTAAGCCTTTTGAGGATAAATTGAAAACACTACAAAAAATGAGCTATTGGGATGATATTTTTCATCCCAATAGCCCTAAAATCGTCCTTATAGACCTATTGGGGATGAAAAAAATTCGTCCCAATAAACATCCTATTGGGACGAATTTATTCATCCTAATAGGCAGTCTATTGGGACGAATTATATATTTCGTCCCTAAAGATCATACCACATTGGACAAAATTTGTCCCAATAAACATTCTATTGGGACGAAAATCTATAGGGACGAATTTTTTTCGTCCCAATAAACAGTCTATTGGGACTGAAAAGTCCTGGAGGCGTGTTTAATATAAAGCTAGAGGGGGGGTGAATAGATTTTAATAGTTATTACCCAATTTTCGCTTTAAGTCAATTTTACGAAAATGCCCCAATCTAGTCAATATACAAAATCAAGCATATAAGTGCGGAAATTAAAGAACGCTTGATTTTTACGTGGAAACCCTCACGGGAAAAACCACGGGCTGTTTAGTGCGCCACACTCGGACCTTGAAATCCACTAATTGAAATGGAGTTTACAACCTATGTAGACCTCATCTAACACTCCGGTCAATAACCCCCCACTTCTACCACACGGGCCTTTAAAAGCGGCTCTAGTCCAATTGCTTATGTGACCACCTATTCCCGGTGTCCGACCTAATCCCGGTCAATCACACAAGACTTAAATCTCTCAAAAGAGATGCACAACCCTATGTGAATATATCATGATATTCAAATATGCAATATAGAGCTAGGGTACTCTAGATGCTTACCTAGGATTATATGATGACAATAAAATCAATCCTAGATATCAAATATAGCTATATGACATGGCATACAACTTTAGCTAAGTAAAGGATAACCAATCCTAGATACAAAGCTATCACAAATAACCCACAAACATTCAAAAGATTAACTAGTTGATTAAAAAACAATCTATCAACCTAGTTATCAATAAATCACACAAGAATGTTTATGGCATAGCTTTTAGGCAATAATGACCTAATCAATTAAGCTATCAAAAAATAATCTCAATCATATAATGAGATTAATTAGCTAGATATAAAATATGCATGAAAACCTAGCTAACATAAATAACCCAATCAACACATAATCTCAATCAAGTATGTAGAAATTACTCAAAGAACATACAAGTGATAAAAGAGATAAATTGATAAGTAAAAACACTAATTATGTAAGATAAAAGTGTTCAACAAATCATACCATGTGTGTTGAAGAAGACCCATGCATTAGCACATGCTAGATGAACTTAGATGATGCCTAGATGATGATTTGTGCATGTGGGAATGGGTTTAGAGAGATAAAGATGTAATCTTTAAGCTTTTTCTCTCAAGTGTCTCTTTCTCTCTCAAGAATATGGAGCCTCTCTCTCTAGGGTTTGATTTTGTGGCTCAGCCCTCAAAATGATGAGAAAGATATGTATTTATAATGCCCAAATGAAACTATGTCGTTTTGGAAGAAATGGAAAAATTATGGGCATTTTCGCGGTACTCGCGTCAGTGCAGCGACTCAATATTCGAGCGCTTTGAAACATGACCAAAAGACATCGAAACCTTTCATATGATATATCGTTGGAAAGGTATGGATGTCTACTTTCTACTCGTTTTTACAGAATGGAATTTTAATGTCTGTAGAAAAAGTTATGGTCAATTGAGTGACCAAAGGTCAGAAACGGACAACAACAGAGTTGCCCTGTTTTGGTTGTAAATTTGGAGATTTTAAAACCAATCCAAACGGTCATGAAATATTACGAATAATATACCGTTGGAAAGGTATGGGTGTCTAGTTTGTACAGAAATTTTCAAAACTCATTTTGAAGCTTTGTGTAAAAAGTTATGGTCACAAGACCATGCAAATGTCAGTTTTGAAAATCATTTAAACATTGAAAACCAATCTTTTGAAACTAGACATTTTACTCCAAACAATCCAACCAAATCTAACACTTATCCAAGAGAAGAATAAGACCTTCTCAAGTGGTCAATCATCGCGCTAAGACATGCACACCATCGTGCAACCGCGGACGTTTCCGATCACATAAACGGAAACGAATTACACCACACTTAAGACTAATCATGAAGTGCAAGTGTAGGAAGTGAATGCATCCTAATGCCTAAACATGTCATGGCATTTCAATGAACAAGATGCAATCACTTAAACATGCATGAATAGAATTCATGTCTTTGCATCCTAATGCCTAAACATGTCATGGCATTTCAATGAACAAGATGCAATCAATTAAATGCTTGAAGAGATATTGAATAAACAATAAAGCACAATGCACACAAAATATAAACACAACATTCAAGAATAAGAGTTATGCATGTTGTGTGTGTGTGCAACTATATCTCTTCAAGGCAAAGTAAGCACTAGATATACCTTTGGTGCTTGTCCTCTTGAGGTCTTGGAAAGGGTCTTTGATCTTCAACTAATCACCTAGACTTCCCTTACAACCAAACCCCAACATGTGGTTTGCCCACGAAATAAGCCAATCAACTAAAGGGAATCCTTACAGGGACGTTTATTTTTTTCGTCCCAATAGAATGTCTATTGGGATGAAATATATAATTCGTCCCAATAGAGTGCCTATTGGGACGAAAAAAATTCGTCCTAATAGGATCTCTATTGGGACGAAAAAAAAAAACGTCCCAATAGGTTATTTTTCTTGTAGTGGTGGTCAAAATTGAAAGTGATAAACTGAATCGTGTAATCTACGAGATTTGACAATATAAGATTCAGTATATCTTTAATGAGCAAGAGGCTCTTGAGACTATAACACAAATCATGATTGAACCTCAGCATAGTACTTTTGCTCGACGTACGAGATATGAAGGCTTATTAAGCTAGAAATTAGAATTACTCGCATTATGTTGCTGAGTAGATTAAATGGTGACTTCATATGTGTTGATAAGTACAATAGGGTTTCAGTGATGTGGCTTGCCTTTAAGGGCGATTTTGGTAATACTTTGATTACCAAAATTCTAGTAGGTTCGGTATAAGGTTTTGAACACTTATAGGAAGCGACAAAATCACAATAAGTGGCAACCTCCAATAAGGATATAAAACAAGATGCATGAACTAAATGATCTGATCTTTTCAGATAGTTGGAACATATAGAAATTAATTACACGCATACCGATATTAATGTATCGTGTCACTTTGGTAGTGGAAGATGAGCACCTAGAGGTGGCTTAAGCTTCTAGCCAGTTTTATATGACATATTATGAGCTCTTCGAGGCGGCTTAGGCTTCAGGCCAATTTTATATGATATATTATGAGTGCTTAGAGGCGGCTTAGACTTCAAGCCAATTTTATATGAAAGATTTCCAACTTGCATAACACATTTTTTAGTTTTGAGCGAATTAATGGATATAGATATTTCCAAAAGGGAATAGGATCTAGGTATGGCCATAATAAATCTTAGATCGGAATATGCTAGAGGAACGTGGGTTCCAAATTGAGGAAGGACAAGACTAAAAAAACTTGTTACAATTGGTGACAAGTGAGGTCACTTTCATTCGTGAAGGCATTGAGTCGAAAAGAGTAAAACTCAAACACCTAAATCTGTTAAGTTATGCTTAAGTTTCTAGGTAGGTATTTTCTTTCTAAATCTCGTCCTTTGTGGACTATAGATAAGTGAAAATAGACCATTTAGTAAGAAACTACGAATCATATATGGAATAAAGTTAGATTAACAGAAACAAGGTGTATATGTGTGGGAACAATTTGGAATTAAGTACCTACAAACTAGGTTTGCATGGCTTAAATTTTTACTCTATGATGTTCTAATATACACTTGAGATCTAACTGAATTTAGTCTTTCCTAGGGATGATAATTAAACCCGAACCCGTGGGACCCGCCCGAACCCAACCCGCTTAATGAGGGTTTGGGTTGGGATAATTGTACCCGTGGGCGAGTTTGGGTTTGAAAATTGTACCCGTCACGGGTTCAGGTTCGGGTATGGATTTGGAAAAAAAACAATACCCGAACCTGTGAACCCATTATTATGTGTGTGTGTGTATAATTTTAATATTGTGTTCTTATTTATTTGTGTTTGTGTGTAATTTTAATATTTTGAACTTATGGATTATGGACTTGTGTTGTGTTAGAATTTAGAACTTGAATTTACGGATTATGTACTTATGTTAGAATTTTAGAACTTGAACTACATCTTTTTTTTTTAAAGCTATTTATACTTTTAAGCTTAAAATGATAAATATTCATGGGTTCGTGGGTGCCACACCCATCCACAAATCCTTTGAAGTTCGCAGGTTCATGGGTGGGTCTGGATTTTGCTTAAATTCGCGAATGAAACCCGAACCCAAACTCGCTACATTTCATGGGTTCGTGGATGGGCTTGGATGTCATTTTCTTTTGCGGGTTTGGGTTTGGTTTTTCCCGAACCCGCCCGAACCCGGTCCATTGCCATTCCTAGTCTTTGCGGTTGTTATCATTGATTCAGGTTATCATTAATTAATAATCATAATGATTGTATGAATATTACTTTAGGTAATTATATTCATAAGGTACTTGATAGTTGTTGAATGATTTTATAATAATATACGTTAGTTTGGACGATTATAATTATGTTTGTTTTTCAATCATTGCATCTTATGATAATGATGCTGATGCTGGTATTTTGGCATGCTAGACTAAGTCATGTTGGACAAGATAGAATGAGTAGATTGGCTAGAGTGGGCTAATTACGCTCATTTGTCTAAAATGTCATGCAAATTATCTATCAAGAAAAACAACTAGAAAACCATTTATGCAAAGGAACTAGATCATAAATTTCGTTGCAAATTAATTCATTATGACATTTGTGATCAAATGAATGTAAATCCTAGACATGAAACGTCATATCTAGTTATATTCATTAATATATTTAGATGTATCAGCTATATCTATTTGATCTCCCATAAATCAAAAGCATCAGATTGCTTTAGATTGTTTTGAGTTTGGTTGAGAATCAATTATATGAAAAATTCGATAAGAATAAACCGATGACGTAAATATCTTTATGAATGGTTCAAGGAACTGTTTAATGAGAAAGGTATATAAAAATATTTAACTATTCCTAGGACTCCGTAGCAAAATGATGTTGCAGAAAGAGGGAATAAAACATTGTTGGAAAATGTTAAATCTATGATAGTGCAGGTAAATCTTTTATTATCTTACTAGAATATATGCTAATTGATTGATGCCTACATACTTAATCTTGTTCCACTAAATCAGACAGTTCAACACCTTATGAGCTTTGGACAGATAGATAACCTGGTCTGATTAATCTACGACCCTGGGGGTATACAGGTTATGTTTATAATCTATTTCATAGAAATGAGAAAATGGAAGCAAGAAGAGAAAGTGTATCTTTATTGTATACACTATGCATTCCAAAGGATATATATACTCTAGTGGGCAATCATATGGAAGTATGACTAAAATAGAATCACAAGATGTCATTATTTTAGATAATGGATTTTCTAGTAGATATGAAATTGATATATATATATATATATATATATTCAAGTCAGTGCGCACTGATGTAAATTAAATATATGAGGATATTGAATGTGAGCCACTCATTTTCTATGCTTTGACTTAGTGTGTATACACTTATCAAAACTTCTCTATAATGAGTGTCTCACATTCAATGTCCTTATATATTTACATTAATGCACATTGATGTGAACGGGACCGAGATATATATATATATATATATATATCTGATTTTATAAATTAGATGATCTGTGTTAATACATGAGTAGAGGTAAATTGGGATTGAATTGGATCTTTCATCCCTAGTTTGAGTGGAATAGCTGTTGAATCAACCACTGTGATAATTTACTAACTCGTTGAAATAATCGTAAACTTATCTCATGTCATCTTTTGGAGATTGAAAAGGGAGGATTTTTATGATTGCTTCACTTGATAGTGACAAGCCAAGGATTTTTGAATTAGGTTATCACTTCATCTACTAAGAAATTATGAATGAAAGCAATGGAAGAAGAGATAGAGTCTAGAAAGTAATCATGTCCAAGACTTGATTGACTCACCACTTGGTCGTCAGACCATTATGAACAAATGGGTTCCATATATTATACGTAAGGCGGATAGCACTATTGAGAGGTATAAGACGCAATTAGTTGCGAATGAAGAAAAATTTTCTCTTGAAGTAAAGTTTCTTCTATACACCTTATTCTTGCACTCGTTGCACATATATACCTGAAATTACATCAGATGGATGTAATGATTGTATTTCTCAATGGAGAACAAAAAGAAGAAATTTACATAGAACAACTTGTAAATTTTTGTTTCAAAAGGCTAGAAGCGCATAAGTATGCTTATTTAAATGGTTAATATATGGTTTGAAACAATCCTCTAGAAAATGGTATCTTTGATTTCATCAAACTGTAATGTCTTACAGATTCAAAATGACTGAATAAAGCCATATGTACATCAAATAGGTTGAAGATAATTTTTGATATTATCTTTATATGTCGATGATATATTTTGGCTAGAAATAATGAAGAGTTTGTAAAACCATAATGAAATAGTTATTCTCAAATTTCATTGAGATTTGATATATGAGCAAAGTCGCTTATATATTAGAAGGAAAGTTGATTAAAATTACTTAAGAAAATTTCTACCTATGTCACAAGAGTTACATATTAGAAAGATTCTTAAGTGATTTAAAATGAGCAATTATAAGCTCATAGAATCATAGATACTCCTATTGTAAAATCACAAACTCTTAGTCTCGATATGTACCCTAAAACTCCATAAGATCAAGAAATTGATGACAAGTTCCTCATGTTAGTACCATACAGAGTCTCATGTATATTGTGATACATAAAATGCCTAATATCAGTTATGCCGTAAGATTGGTGAGTGGATACTAATATAATCCTAGATTGAAACATCGAAATCTTGTCAAGAGGATTATGAACTATCTTAAAAGTACTGCAAACTATTCATTATGCTAGCATAATTACACACAATGTTGATAGAAATATGTCATCAGGTTGAGATTGACATTCTTATACGTGCGGTCACCTCAGTTGCTAAGACAGCAGACTGAGATGAGACAAATATATAATAGAGAATATGTATGATATATTCTTGTGGAGCTAATACATATGAATTTTTCACCTTGACTGGGTTACGATGAGGTTCACAACAAATATATCAATATTTTAGAACCGATCATGATATACACCACTATATATCATTGATAGATGATTAAGTCAGATGTGAGATTTTAATATGGTGCCTAAAAGGGGCAAACTTTTAAGAACTCAGGTTAGGTGCAGGATTTGTGACTGAACTCAGATCTGTATAGTGAATAATAGAAAGACATATTCATTCTGATTTAAAATAAAAATCACTGTAACACGTGTTTCATACCACGTGTGCTATTAGTGACCGATGTGAAAAATGAGAGAATGAATCCATGCTTCCTCATTGTGTAACTTCCACTGAAGTTATATATAAAACTTCAAATAGTGTCATCATGACCATTCACATTATTTTGGAGTAACATGATAGTGTTAGCACCTTCATCGTGTTATTTCTATAGCTATGATAATTCAGCCTATGGGACACGTCTAAGGTAATAGTTATTTTGGAGACCAAGAGACAAAGATAAAATGGGAAGATTTAATGATTTTTGACTTATTTATTCACTAGTCGACCAATTGTATTTGTGGGTACAATTGTGAATACATGAAATATGATAAGGTTTGTAAGGATTCCCGTTTTGTTGATTGGCTTATTTCGTGGGCAAACCACAAGTTGGGGTTTGGTTGTAAGGGTAGTCTAAGTGATTTGTTGAAGATCAAAGACCCTTTCTAAGACCTCAAGAGGACAAGCACCAAAGGTATATCTAGTGCTTACTTTGCCTTGAAGAGATATAGTTGCACACACACACAACATGCATAACTCTTATTCTTGAATGTTGTGTTTATATTTTGTGTGCATTGTGCTTTATTGATTATTCAATATCTCTTCTTGCATTTAATTGATTGCATCTTGTTCTATGAAATGCCATGACATGATAGGCATTATGATGCATTCAATACCCACACGTGCACTTCATGTATGTTAGTCTTAAGTGTGGTGTAATTCGTTTCCGTTTGTGTGATCGGAAACGTCCGCGCTTGCACGATGGTGTGCATGTCTTAGCGTGATGGTTGACCACTTGAGAAGGTCTCATTCTTCTCTTGGATAAGTGTTAGATTTGGTTTGGTTATTTGGAGTAAGTGTCTAGTTTCAAAAGATTGGATTTCAAGGTTTTAAGTGTTTTCAAAACTGACCTTTGTATGGTCTTGTGACCATAACTTTTTATGAAAAGATTGAAATTGAGTTTTGTAAAATTCTGGACAAACTATACTCTCATACCTTTCCAACGGTATATTATTCGTAATATTTCATGACCGTTTGGATTGGTTTTGAAATTTCCAAAGTGACCACTAAAATAGGGCATCACAGCTGTTATCCGAATCTGACCTTTGGTCACTCAAATGACCATAACTTTTTCTACAGTTATCCAAATCATGTTTTGTTAATTGGAGTAGAAAGTAGACTTCCATACCTTTCCAACGGTATATTATATGAAAGGTTTCGATGTCGTTTGGTCATGTTTTGAGTCACTTGAAAATCAAGCTTTGTGTTGTGACGCCCGCCGCGGTTTCAGTGCCGCGGTTTTTGACAGCGGCAGTCGAGCGACAGCAACGTCCTTGCTGTGCCGCAGCTACAGTGCCGCGGTTGAGCAACCGCTGCAGGCGAGCCACAGAGATATTTTTAGTGCGTTTTTCCAAAACGACCACACTTCACTTATGGCCCCTATATATATAACACTTTGACTTTAGGTCACATAAGAGAGTTCATATCAGATTTCATACTTAGGATATTTTTCAAAGAGAAGAAAAATTCCAAGAACTCATTTTTATTCACTCAAACACTTTTTCATGATCATCAATCATCATCTAGCATCATCTTAGATCATCTAGATGTCATCTAGCATGGATTCTTCATCATACTTTGCTTGGTAAGCTTTTCACTAATATCTTACATATTTTGTGTTTCTCTTATCTAGCAATCTCAATTTAATTACTTGTATGTGATTTTATATTCTTTGAATACAAGATTGAGATTAGTATGATGTATGTTTGAGAAGTTGTATTGTGCTAGCTTATTAGGTTTTGTGCTTAATATTGTTTAGCTAAACTAATTGACATGTCATTTAGTTTTGATATCTAGGATTGTTCTTAATTGAATATTAATCATCTTAGATAATCATATAGGGTTTCCCTTGCTCTATGTTGCATTTTGGATATTCACATATATTCACTTAGGGTTGTATTCTCTTCTAGAGAAAGTAAGTCTTGTGTGTAGCAACCGAGATTAGGTTGCTTAGATCGCAAGCAAATTGGACTAGGTTCACTCATACCGGGATTAGGTAGGTGTGTGATTACTTCCGGGATTAGGTTATAATCGTTTGCACATTTAGTGGATTCGAGGTTCGAGTGTGGCTTACTTACATAGCCCGTGGTTTTTCCCGTGAGGGTTTCCACGTAAAAATCAAGTGTTGATTTAATTTCCGCACCATATTACACTTGCTTGTTTATATTATCTTGAGGGTAAATTCGTAATTTTGACTAACACAAAAAATTGGGTAAAAAGCGTAAAATCTATTCACGCCCCCCCCCCCCCCCCCCCCCCCTCTAGATAGCTTTATACACACCGTGCTATAATTAGTTTCAAGGTTAAGCATAGCTTTTCTAATAATAGAGGGATTAAGTATGCGTATGCTTTGGACTAATGGAAATAAAAATATAAAATTAAATCTAGCACACAATACTGAACAATATTATATCTCTTGTAAGAATTTACAATTGAGATTTCAGATTGTTAGCTCCCTTCATTTACATTAATTGTTCATAGGTTACACAATATATTTATCTATATGAATACTCTGATGCATTTTTTTATGATATCATAATGGTGTTCTTTTTGTGAAATTGTGTTGGCCCACTTGTGCAAGTGGGAGATGTTGGTAGATATTTGGGTTGGAGACCTATCATACACCCAAGTAGGGCCAAGAGCCCAAGCCAATGTATGAGTGGCCCAAGCCCATGCACTTATTAAAGTAAATGTATGAGCAGTTATCTGAAGAAAACTGCTCAAGTAGTTAAAAACATAATTCAACGTGTTTTTCAGTTTGATATGGGACAAAATCCCTTTGCAATTGTTGTGTGTGTAAAATTTTTCTTTTTCAATAAGATTACACAGAGCTTGATGAACACAGAGAGTGTTATAAGAGTATAGATACTTATACTATGAATTGAGGGAACTTTATTGATTGTGCTAAAATTGTTGTATATTTCGGCCCTCATTTCTTTATCATTTGTCTCGTTTTCTTGCGTTTTAGCGTCTCTTATGAGCTCTTTGTTTATAATTGCAGATATTCGTACATTTCTGGTGTTAGAAGCAGAATTTGGGACTTTCAGGCGAAAAGGAACCAAAAGATGGAAAAAGAAGGACAAAAGCCATCAAAAGCTCTAAGAGTGCGGGTCATCCAACTGCACTCCAATCGCACTCCACCCACACTATATGGGAAACCCGGGAGTTGAAATTTTGAAGAATCGATAAAGTGCTGTTATAGTGCGGGTCATCCAACCGCACTCCACCCACACTATTTGGGAAATCCAGGAGTTGAAAACTTGAAGAATTGATAAAGTGCGAGTATAGTGCGGGTCCTTGACCCACACTCAACCCGCACTCCACGCCTGCTAGATTTCAACATTTAAGCATTTCTGACCTATTTTTGTAACCCCTATAAATAGAAACTCATGTTAGATCGAAAAAGGACCTTATACCTCACACTTACATATTTTCTGATTCATTACTTCATCTAGATCTAGGAATACACTAACCCACATATACCCATTCTCTACTCACCAAGGGCAACTAGGAGATTTGGATAGGAGCTTTAAGAAAGGAGGTTTCTCTACATGGGTTTTCTTTCAACCTCTTCTCTTAGTTTTTATATTGTAATAGACATGAGTAGCTAAATCCCCCACTAAGGGGTTGATGTGATTAGTTTGGTGGATATTGGGCATGTGTAATTAAACTCTATTATTCTACATTCAATCTATCATTTATGTTATATTCTTTATTATCATTGCTTTTGAATGTTGATTTGTCTTGGATACATCCTCTTAGCAAATTGATTTAGGAAGTACTTGAGGTGACAACTAGGTATACATCCTATTTGGTTGTCTCAAGCTCTTTTGAATGGAAGGATTCCACAAGAATACATCCTCCAAGTGGAATCTGACTTCACAAACCAAATCTTAATCTAATATCGAATAAGAGGTTTTCCCTATACATCCTAGGTTGACCTCTTGTGAGAGATTAAAAGTCATAACTATACATCCTAGGAATGACTACCTTTAGATTCCACAAGAATACATCCTTCGAGTGGAATCCGGTTTAATAACCTCTATCTTAATCTAATCTCAAGTAGGTGGCCTTCACTATACATCCTAGGTTGGACTCTTGTGTGAGATTATGAGTCATCACTATATATCATAGGATGACTACTTTATTAAGAGATTAAGCCCTTAAATTGTTAGATAAGCTTCATGGCAAAATGTCCTAAATAAGCAACTAACACTATACATCCTCGGTTGGTTGTTTAGGAGGGATAGTCCCAAGTAAGTGGCATTTACTATACATCCTAGGTTGGCCTCTTGCAAGGGATACATAACCAACACTATACATCCTAGGTTGGTTACATTAGATCAAATATGCTTAATTGAGAGTTTGTTGCATTGCCTAATGTTCACTTACAAGTCCATTAACTCCTTAGTCCGCATTATCATACATTCATCACATTACTAATTGTAGTTGCATTCTAGTTATAGCATTAATTGTAACTTGCATCCTAGTGTTAATCTTTTCCAACAAAACCATTGATTCTTTACTTTTATGCATTTTAGTATTATTAATCATAATCTAGTCATCGCTACCTCTGATCCTTGTGGACGATACCCGTGCTTACCGCTTTTACTCGTTTTTATACTTGTGGGCACATTGCATATGTTTTATAAATATTTTTGATATACGATCTTTTTAACGATGGAAACATACTCGTCATTCTAAAATCCATGATTGTTCCGCAGACAATCCCGTTTCTACTACGCATTTCGGGTTTTCGAAGGTGTACGGTATGAACCTGAAATTTACTCTAATTATTTAATTGATTTATTATTAAATAAGAATCAACATACTTTATATCTCTCGCTAATTTCGTAGTGCTTGCTATATTCTTTAGTGTTATTGAGATTCAGGTTTTCAATTTTATGGAAAAGACTCAAGGAGGCTTTGTTGATTAACTCATTGCCAGTAATTTCATTGCTTTTTTTTCTTTTCTTTTCTAATTCCATTAATATGGGATCTTCTTTGGCTACTTTGAAATTATAAGAAAATAAGAGATGTGCATGGTTGTCCTTGGAGAACATGAGTACAAGTGAATCAAAGTGGAGAACCCCTCCGGGATCGACATTTTACACCACATTTTGAACTAGACCTGACAAGTAGCACAAAGCCTATCAAATTATTGCTGATTAAGAAAGCCTATCAAACCATGCTTGGTCTCCCCATTCTTTTTTTGGACCTGAATCCTCTCATTACCTCACTTTTTCCTCACATTTTAAAAGTATGTGATTGATTATTAATAAAGTGATAATGAAAAACAGTTACATCTAAACCACTCATTCATACCAATGTTAATGTGTCATTAGATTATTGAAAGATGAGGTAAGGAGATGATACAATTTCTTATATAAATATAGGGTTGATCTATAGTACACCGGTTCATGGTGCACCTTTAAAAATTTATATGTGATCATGAGTTTTTCAACGTGATCACATCAATTCATATGTTATCACATACAATTTACATGCGGCTACATTAAAATTTACCACGTAATGACGGACCTGCTCAAGCCCACTCAAGTTAATCTTGATTTTTTTTTTAATAAATAAATATTGATTTTTTGAAAAAAAAATTAAAATTATACTAAAAGTGTAGAATTTATTAGCTGTTTTTTTTAAATATAATTAATAATGATTTAGAAATTGTTTTGATTTAAAAAAAAAAAAAAAAAGTAGAATTGAAGATTCAACGATGGTGTTGAAAGTGACTCTATGATTATGGTTTTTTTTTAAAAAAAAAAAAAAAAAAAACTGTTTATCATAAGTGATAAGTTAAAAGATTTTTTTTTTTTTTTTTTTTTTTTTGTGTAATATAAAATTATGATAAAATTGGAAATATGTTATATTTAGGTGGATAATCTTAGAAGAAAATATATTAAATGCAATCCGGTGATTTGGAATTCAGTTAAAAGTTAGAATTTGTTACTTCTTATTTTACGTTGATTTTTGGTATTTTTAAGTTGTTTGACTATTTTTTTTAAAAAAAAATCAACTTAAATAATTTCAATTCAGACACATTAAATTTTAAGTGTAAAAAACAAATGACCCCTTAATTTTTATACACCCTTGGAATGAAATCTAAAAACTAGAAATTGACCCAATAATTATACAATCTAGTGTAGTAGCTGAACCCTAAAAAATGACAAAGCTATCCTATAGTCATTTTTAAAAAATCCAAACCCCAAAACACAGAGAACGAAAAGTTTGGTTTTATACGTTAAATAGAAAAAAATATTGGAAACAGTTTATTGATGCTTTTAATGTTTTTATTTTGTCTCATTGAAATATATAGTGTATTACACACCTGTCTCTCTCTCTTTTAATTTTTTTTTTGAACGTCAATTGGCATTTAAAAAAATTATATATATCTCTTTTGCTACTTAGGGCATGTTTGATTTTTCTACCTAACACTTAATTGCATTTAATACGTATTATTAGGTTGTTTCGTTTGATTTTTTAAGTAATAAAATCACTAGCTGTGAAAAGTGAATTTTTTTCACTTTTCACTTAACAACAAATTAACTAAATATATATCAATTTATTACTTTCAAATTTGTCCTCACAAATCTTAACTAATTTCATGTTTTCTCTTCTCTCATAGCCCTTAACCATATTAATATTTTGTTTTTCTTCTCACGTTTTGAATAATTTTAGCAGCCATCAAGCCTAGTTTTTTCAAGACTTCAAAATCTTCATTTGAATCCAATGTTTTTTTTTTTATTTTATTTTATTTATTTTTTAATTGTATTCAAACCTATTTCGACTTCTATTTATATTTCGGTAGGGACTTTTTTTTTTTTTTTTTTTCCTTCTCATAATTTGATTAGTTTTATATTATGTGATTGGAGAAAATTATCACTTTCAAAAAAATAAATAATAATTAACCGGTTTTGCAAAGAAACTTAAACCAACTTAACCATAAACTACATGCACTTTACATGTGTCGTAACTCGTAAGCACCATGATATCATGTATATATGCCCAAATGAGATACTCCCAAATTCGACACAATTTTGTTAATTTACATATATATATATATAATTGAATTATATCTGTTTGTGGCATATTTATATGGTATGTCCAACTTGATAGAGCATATACAGTAGAATCCCTATAAATTAATCTTCTATAAATTAATATCCTCTTTAAATTAATAAAAAATCCCGGTCCTGACTCGGGCCAGTGTAAAAAATTAATAAACCCCTCTATCGTAATAATTAATAATTTATTTTTGAAACCCAGTGTAAAATTTCGGTCCCAACTGTCGCATAAATTAATAATTCCATAAGAGTATAAAATATATTACATAATAATCAAGAACTAGAAAAGTACTTCAAGATGCTAGTTTGCACAAGGCCACTATGTTTGATATTTTTGACTTCATCCTTCATCTTTTGAATTGTCCTCTTGTTATAGCAAAGAAGATAGAAAATAGATAATTTTTAGGAGATGTTAGGAATAGAATCTTTAGGTATATCGTGATATCTCTCTTGTGATATACAACCAAAGAATAAGCCTCACTATTTATAGGGTGAGTATGTTTAGTCTCTAAGTAATCACATTCCCAAAAGGAATTGAAAATTTTCTTAATAAATTTTTCCTAAACAAGGAATCTTAAAAATAAAAAAAACAAAAAAGAAAGAAGGAAATTCCCTTGAAGAAGAAAACTGAATAAACAAGGGATCCTGAAAAGAAACCTTCCTTAAACAAGAAAACGATTTCCACATATTTTCTAAGACAAAATACCACTTTACGATGTAAAACCCTTCGAATTAATAACCCCTCTAAATTAATACTCAAGGGTAGGTCCCAAGAATATTAATTTAGAGGGGTTCTACTGTATTATAAATGTATAATTATATTATTAAAATTCCACATATAAACATTGAACACGTTATTAGTGGCTTACTCTAACCTGTTGTTATTTCTTAAACTAAACTTCAATTAACTTGTTCAATTTTTATATTTAAGGGGTTATATTTTATTGGGTATTTTATATATATATAAATTTGTTATTATATTATTATATTATTGTTTTTATTTGTCTAAAATTTATTAAAATGTAAATATATAACAAATAATAGTTGAAAGGGTATAGATGTAAAAGTATTTATTTTTAGATATTTGTAACTTTAAAACAAACAAACAAACAAACAAACAAACAACTTATCACTTATATTCAGTTTTCAATTTTTGGCCACTATTCAGTATTCAGTATAATTCAGCACTATTCAGTATTCAGTATAATTCAGCACTATTCAGTCTTCAGATGAAAAATCAAATGCAACCTTACTTTTTTTTAGGTATTACAAGAAATATTACAATAGGACTGCCGGAACTTGCTGAAATTAAACAATAAATATATGGCCTGAATATCTACTCCCACAACGAGAGATAACTACTTCCACAAATCAGGAAGAGAACTCTCCACACATACTTGTAAAATGCGCATGATGAGATTTAAACACCTCACCATTAATGTGGAAGAGAGATACATAACCACCTCTGTTAAGAGGTAATGTGCCTTTTGCTATGTACTTTCTTTCCCAATTTTTTCATGTTTAATAATTTTGCATAGTATTTTGATTATATATATTAAATATATTAAAGTTATAAAAAAAGTTATAATATAAAATAAATTAAAAAATTGCTATAACTGAAATTATTTTATGAGTAATAATTTTTAATTAATAATTGAAATATAATAAAAGATATTCTAAATAATCATTAACATTTAACCACATGACATAATAATAATAATAATAATAATAATAATGGTCTAAAAAAACAAAAGATATATATAAAATAAATAAAACAATAATTATATTGAATTTTTTTATATATATTTTAGACAAAAAATAAAAAAAAAGCACTAATCAATTGTATATCAATTTTTAATTAATTCAAATAATTTTTGTTTATAATATATTTATATATATGATTTAACTATAAATAATATCATTTTTACTCTAACAATATATTGAAAAATATAAGTTTTTAAAATGGCATTAGTTTCTTTTTTCTTTCATAATAATGTTTTCAATTATTGCTACCAAACCCATTTTTGACTTTTAAAAAAATGAAAATCAAACTCTCGTTTTCAAAAGAAAATATATAAAACAGAAAAAAGAAAATAAAAATATTGCCAAACATGCCGTTAAATTTTTCGTCGATTTTCAATTTAATTCCTATATTTTTTCGTGTCTTTATTATTTTTTTTTATTGTACATGATCCCTAAATTTTCGTAAATACATTAAATAGGTCTCATTAACAAAAAAATTTACAATCAAAGATGAAAGAATATGTAAATTGATAATTTTGCCCTTAATTTAAATCGAAGAAATCAAAAGTACCATTTTACCCTCTATTCTTTTTAAATTTAACAATTGAACTTTAAATTTAAGCCAATAAGGATATCGTTATCGAAAGCATACGATAGTGATAGTAAAAGGAATGAATGTAAAATTCAACATTTTCTCCTCATTAATTATAGACGAAACAAAGAGTTAGACAAAGTAAGAATAGATTCTTTGTGTGGGAGATAGTAAAAGTTAAATAGAATATGCAATAATTGATTGTTTGGACAATGAACATGCAAATATGCAACTACATTTGCTATTCAACTAATATTTCTATAATCAATTTTATTTAAAGTTCCATTTTTAAATATGTACTAGATTATGCTGTAATTGATCTCATCCGTCTTATATATCTAACGAACTAGATTTGAGATCCATTTCTTATAATAATAATAATAAAATTGGACATTCACATAAGAAGAAGTTCTCTCTCTCTCTCTTACTCTCTCTCTCTCTCTCTCTCTCTCTCTCTCTCTCTCTCTATCTATATATATATATATATATATATATATATATATATATATCACTAGCTACTATCTTTGGGCATCCACTTTTACATTAATATAATATATGTGTAATTATATACGTCTAATAATTTCCTCAAAGTTCTTATATATCTTATACTATAAAGTATAAACAACAAATATTAAAAAAATAAACAACAAATGTTAAAAAAAAATATATCAAAAATTAATTTTTATTCTTTCCTCTTCATTGCTATTCTCTCCATCAAAATCATGAGTACTTGCATTTTCCATAGCCTACAATAACATAACAAACAACGAGGAACGGAACAATTAAAATTGATTTTTTTCAGTCAATGAAAAAATATAAGGTTAATATTATTATTTTTATATATAATAATAATAATAATAATATTGATCCTCTCCTATACAACATATTTGTACAAATTTTAAGTTTGTCACAAGGTTTCTAATAAATTTCAGAAAAGTTTATATAAGTTGTAGAGATCGGAAAAGTATTAAAGTATACTATACTTTCCGATTCAAAGTATTTTTAAATTATGTAGTTAACTTACCAAGATAAATTTCAATATTTGAAATTTTTATTTATTTTTAAGGTTTTAAGAGAGATTTCTGATAAATTTCAAAAAAATAAAAAAGAAACAAAATGATGTTGGTCCGGTGGTATATTTCTCACACCTACGCTATAAGATTGTCCGCTAGAGTCCTCCAACTAAAAAAACCCTAAATTTATGTAATATTTAAATATATATAAAAAGGTACGTACTTGGATTGACGTCAGTGATGGACCCAGTTTGCTTGAAGTCGCAGTCGTAATCGTTCCTTTCAGTGGCCTGGTAGTACAAGTTCATGGCGAAGGCAGCATGGGCCCGGACCGTGTTCGGGAGGAAGCATGGGCCGCCTTCTTGGATGGCTCCACAGTCCAAGCCCAACCCACAAACATAATCAATATTGTTCTGTAGGGTCTCCACCTCTGCCCCTGTTTTTGGCAGGCACCACCGTTTTGCACCCTTCCGCGGCGGCTCAGAAACCGGAGTCACTGGTGGCTCTGGGGTTGGGTTCATGGGAATGGATGATCTTGCCTGCAAAAAAGCCAATTAGTACATAAAATCATTTAGAGATCGATATATATTTTTAATGCATACCATTTCTTACAATAAACTCAGATTCAGTAAATTAAACTACGAAAACATTTGATTCCTAATTCAAAATTAAAATTTAAGTTTGATTTTTATTCCATTCATGATCCCATAGCAACTCTTGAATTGAATATAACTATGGTCAATGAATTTAAATAGTAACTTAAAAAAAAAAAAAAAAAAAAAGGGTATTTATAATTTCGAACAAAATTTTAAAATTGTATCCAAAAACCTTTATACAATTTAATTCTAAATGTACACTAAAAACAATTTGGTTTACGAATCTAATGTCACCAATGATTATTAACTATTATTAGTTAACTATTATTAGTCCGATTGCAATCACTAATAAACAACATGTAACACGGTGACTATGATCAGCCGCGGCATCTACCGTGGCCCGAAGGATTCCGATGTTGTAAACGGGTGTCATATCTGGCTGAAATAGTCCGAAATTCCTCTCAGATGTGGGTCCGGGTTTGAGATCTTCATTGAAAAGTGCGAAAATGTAAGTCTCAAATGTTCTCTTGGGCATGAGAGGCGTGCCGACCCCAGACGTTACGTGCTTCATGAGATTCCGGTTGTACAAAGCCGCGCTCTCGGTGTCTACAGCGACTTGCGCTGAGTCGCCTTTTGACGGCCATCCAGTTTCCGCTATAACGATCTCGATATCCGGAAAATCGAGGAGTTTCATAGCTGAAAATACAGCGTCAAGCTGCGCATCCAACATGTTAGTGTATGTCAACTTGGTATTTACGTCGAGCACTCCCGAGTTGGGCCTAAAGAGAGCGTAGTCGACAGTATCGGCCGAGTAGCCGAAAAATGGATATGGGTTGATCAGGAAAGGAGAATTGGTGGCTCTATGGAAGCTAAGGAGAGGTTTCAAAACATGTGTATCATATCCTTGTCGAAACTTTCCAGTGGACGGAGGACTTGAAGATGATAGAATACCCAATGAATGAGGCGTCGAGACTTGGATTCTACGGTCTAGAGAGGCACCAACTAGGGCGGTGTGTAGGGATTGCATGGCCGGAACAAGGCTTGATATGCACAGCTTGTTTGCAGTGGAGAGTACTTCATTGCCGACCAGAATCCGGACAATGTTGGTGGCCGGAACGTGGGGTTGGATGTAGGTCTTCAACCATTGTTGTGCGAAGCTTAGCTTGGTGAGGTGGGGGATTTGGTCATTAGGGATAGTGACCGTGACTGCAATCCCTGTGTGTGCAAAGGCTTTTAGGGTTTCGGATTCAGTGTCGAAGAGCCTAACGCGGTTAATGATGGTTGATTCTAATAGGAACTGCGCGACCTTAGCTGGTGGAGGGAGGTTGTTCGCAATGGTGCCATAGTTTACTCCAATCGTTCCTTCAACTCCTGTAAAAAAAAAAAAAAAACACGAGATATGATAAGTGTACGCATACATGTAATAAGATTTTTTAAAGCACAAATAAGTTCAGATCAACAAAAAATCCAGATTACGTTTGTTTAGATGGTGTATATATATATACATGAAAATCGACTATATAGATGATGAAAAATTGATAATTAACCTTGGATGAATAGTGAAGATGCAAGAAGAAGCAAAACTGTAGAGAAGAAGCTTGTAGCAGCAAAGATTTTCTTCATGGTGATTGTATAGTACTGATCGAGGTGGTGGTGTATGGGAGTAGAGGCAGCCATGCATATGCATATGCATGGTTGAAGAAGAATAAGGAGATTTTGGAGATGCTTTGCTTTCTGAATGGGAGAGTGTCAAGTACTAATTAATTGCCAAAGTTTGTTTGCAGTGTTGTTTGTTTTTTTGTTTATTTGTGTGAGAGCTTTATTGTTCTCTGTGTGTGCTTTAAAATGTCGACCTTTGAACAATTCTAATTGGCTTTTCCTTTACATCTGTTCTATACTTCTATTTATCATTCGATCACCTTTCTTTTTTGGAAGGATATATAGTTTCTTGATACTTTTTTTTTTCCTTGTAAACCATAACACTATTACATAAATTCGAGATTTTTTGGAGAGAGGGAGGATTCGACCAGTAACCTCGTGATGCAGTGTGAGGGGTTTACCATTGGACCAACCTCATCTCGTCATATAGTTTTTGATACTCAGATTGAGGAGTTGGATGATAGACATATGATTTGAACATACAATTTCTTAGACATATATGGATATAGAGCAACGTTAGGGTTTGATGGGGCCATGACCCTAGGCCCATGTATTTATTTATTTATTTATTATTTTGAATATATTTAAATTTTACCCTAATTTACTTTTTGTTAATTACATTTACTCCTGATTTCTTGAACTGGCTTCGACTCTAATATTGCAGAAGAGATTTACCGATATGCTACTTCAACTTCTATGTTATAATAATTCCGAGTAAAAATAGAAACCCCTTAACTAATATATATATATATATAGTCCAGATTTGATCAATGCGCAATAATATAACTTTATAAGGATATTGAATGTGAGCCACCCATTATGGAGAAACTTTGACAAATGCATACACACTTGAGTCAAAGCATATAAAACTAGTGTTTCACATTCAATATCATCATGAAGTTATATCAGTGCGCACTGACTTGGATATATTTTGGATTCAAACACGAGAAAAATATGCATGCGGATAATCCGCATTTGATAATTATTATAACAGAGTGAATGGCAAATTGAAAGCAATGAAATAAATTTTGAACTATAAAACGCATCACCATCTGAACAGGACAGGCATGCCGTAAAAATAATAGACTCATTGTTCTTTTAAAAGATAAAACCGTTGATAAAGGAATTTTAGCGTCACTCTTACTCAAGTGGGATTCGATCGTTTTGACCAATACCAAAATGTGCGTCAAGAAGTGACTATAGTCTATAGATCGAGATTCATTGTTCTATAAAAGTGAAAGTGGTGACATCTTTGCTTCCACTCGAAGGTTGAGGCCGGGAATTAAGGAATAATCTTTTCTTCCCGAGCTGGACAAGGAAGGTATTGAAAAACTGAACTCCACATCTCCATATATATTCTTTTTCTAGCTTCTGGAAGACCAACTTGTGTTAATAGTGTTATAAATCCAATAATGCACACAACAATTAAAACACCTTAAACAATAAATTAAATCTAAGATAAGTAGAAAACATACTTCTTGAATCCATGATAACCTGTAAAAAGAATTGTAAATCCGTAAAAACAATTGCTCACACCCAGATTAGGTCTTCCTCTACTTACTTCCTTAAAACCTAGCCTTAATGCTTTAAACCAAGCCTTATTCAGTTTTGGGTTCACCCATCATAGAGCCCATTACTTTTGGCCTACACTAAAACATCACATCAATATAATTGGGTTTAAAACCTATTAAATACACTAAGCTCAATATTCAGTTATAATCATAATAACATATTGGACCTTTAGGCAATTCAGTTAAATTACAATTCAACTAATTATAAGAAATCAAAAACTCAATCGATAACATCCCATAAATACAGAAAATTCTAATATTCTCCCACTCTGGTTGACATTGATTGTTGTTTTAAATTTATAAAAACAAGTTTTACAAAACGACTCTCAATTTTTACACAATGATGTCATCTACAAACATGTCACAAAATAATAATGTCCATGCATTATTTGTAACACAATCTGAATAATAATCATCAAATCATAAGCAATATTCGATATCAAGTTCATTACGTTAAAAAAATAAAGTCATGTAATAAACTAGATAAACTCAAAAGAAAGAGAATCTCCCACTGACCAAGTAGATCGAAAGACTCAAAAATATCCATGTTATCAACCTGATTTTCGAAGTCAACAGGTCTAAGCCCCTTGGTTAATTGATTAGCTATCATAGCCTTAGTATTCACATGATTAATGATAATATCACCATTCACCATTTTCACCATGTCTCTGACAGCAAGGTATTTGATCTCAATGTGCTTAGAACCACTAGAACTCTTATTGTTCTTGGTAAAGAAAATTGCAGCACTATTATCACAATAGATGCTGAAATTTCCTAAAATGAATATCTAGCAACCTGGGTGGGGTGAATAGGTTGAAACCAATTTTCACAAACAAACTATCAAAGTACTCTTAAAAATAAAAAAGCAAAAAGCTTCACAAGATGGTTAGTAGTAACAAGTATAACAAATATAGTAATATAGAGTAACTACTACAATGTAAAGTAAATGAATTCAATAATAATAAAAAAAAAAAATCAACACAAGGTTTTTTCAACATGGTAAAACCTCACAACTTGAGGAAATATCCATGGGTTGATTCCACAACCACAAGCAACACTATCTTTCACTAGTTGGTAGAGTGTATACCCTCAAGCGATCAAATCACATGATCCATCCTACTGGATCATCCCACTCTAACCTACCCTTTCTATCCAAGACACTTCACGTGTTTCTAGAAAGTTTCCTTGCTCAACTATCTGGGTCACCCCGATCCTAGTTAAGACTTCCTTGCTCAACTTTCCGGATCTTCCCGATCCAAGTCAAGACTTCTTGCTCAAGTTAGAACTTCACATTCCAACAAGAGACTTTCTCTTTTTACAAAGCAATGATCTAAGTGAAATGCAAATATGATACAAACACATGTAAAGAGAGTATATAGATAAAGCACACTCTATGAAGAATTAGTATTGTACAAATCAAGCTCACAAGCAAATGTTACTAATCCTTATGAACATGTGATTAGAAATCTAGATTAGGCATTCAAGATCATACACAAAAATATCTAAAAACCTAAACATGTCAATCAAAGTTAGAATAACAAATTTGCAACTAAAAGCACAAAACTAGCTTTGAAATCAAGTGGACAAATTAACACTCGAAATCCATAACAAATTCACTCAAAGAAGAACTAGATTTGAATAATAGAAATCACAATCAAAATATTCTAGTTCAAGAACATGTGACTAAAACCTAGAAATCAACAATCAAGAGCAAACACAAAGTTTTTCTAGATTCAAGTTCATGTTCATCAAAATTAGCTAGAAAAATATTCAATCAAAAATCACAAAAGCTAATTTTGAAAATCACTCACACAAGTTCAAAAATAGAATCCAAATTATTCTAAACATGTTTCATATTCAAATCAAGAGATTCAAGAAATTGATCACAAGAAAAGTGTAGAGAATATGATTTACTTACAAAATGATGAACACTTGGTGAAGATCGAAGTAAATCAGAAAATATGGACTCCAATTATATTTGAAAATACTTGGGACCAGTTCACCTTTGAAAGATAATGGAGAGGGAAATGACATGGAGAGAGAGAGAGAGAACTCGGGTGAGTAAGGCCGGAGACTTCGACCGTTCTCTGGCCTCAAAACTTGAAATTCGAATATGTTTTCCAATTACAAACCCTAACTCACTCACAAACATGAACGTTTACAAAACTTTTATCAAAAACTTAGAATTTGACTCGATACACAAGGATGAAAACCATGCACGATAAACACACGGAAAGTTTTGTAACTTCCAACTCGGAACTCAATAAGGAACAATATGAGAATATATTCAAGTTTGATATCAATAAAGCACAAAAAAAACAAACACAAGAACCACAAGTATGCCATTTCCTAGAGATAGTCCAAGAACATGCCTTTTTACAAAATTTGACAATTTAAATCTACTGCATGTCCATACAATAATATGTGTGTGTATATGTTATACCAATTGAGCACAATGATGCAGGGACACAACTGTATGTAATGTGTGCATGTGCGCTTTATGCCTTACATTGCAAGAGGAGAAAGAATCTTGATACCTTAGCATCCAAGTACGCATCTTTCCTTTTGAAGACGAACTTTGCAAGAGAAGTTGCTTTCTTTCTTTGAAGCTCATTTCAAACACAAACCACCTAAGCAACTAATCAATACAAACAAAGAGAGTTTTGTTATGGAATTAAGCCAATGCAAATCTAAAACCTAACAATCTTCCCCTTTGGCTATTCCATGACAAAACCTCAACCTTAACATATAATAATCACTCAAATTTCTCATTGTTGATCACATTCACATATACTCACATTACAAAGAGATCCCTAGACAAAAATGTCTTCACATCTTCATGAATCTTAAAGAATCCCTTCTTTAATCATCAAAGAACCTATGAGAAAGATACAACCAAATAAACAAGAACATCTTCTACATAGAAGATTGGTGAGATATATTCATAAACACAATAAGCAAACACATAAACTCCACCTATCTCATATAATTTCTTAATGCAAATCATCTCCTCTTAGCAGCTCTCCTTTAATCAAGCAACATATTTCTCCCCCTTTTTGTCAATGAATAGTCAAAGAAACTGTTAATGGAAAAATGTTAAAGGGTTAGATCTCCAATTAACAATTTTTAACAGTGACTTCAATAGGTCATAGTTGGAGAGATATCATGTTTGATATCGATATGTTTCTAGTATAGATGAGATGAATACAAAAATGATCAATGATGAGCAAGAACAAGTATATGTATTATGAAGACTGAGGAATAGTTCTTTTATTGATAAATAACATACACCTTGAATGATACAATGATGATTTGAAGGGGGTTTAGGTATGATGTTTTTGACATAATAGGTGATGGCGATCTCGTGCTAGTCGATAAGTGGAAAAACTTTGATCCCCTCTCTTTCAAGGGTTCTGTGATATTTATAGGTCCATTTTCTTGTCGTCCACTTGGTTAATTTAGTCAATCAATTTAGCAATCAAAGAGACATTGATGATGGCCTTGCTTAGGCGTAGGAATAATCCCAAAAATCAAGTGATTTGTTTCCCTTCTTGGCAAGACTAACAGAGTTTACTATTCCCATTTTGAATGGAGTTCACAAATGGCGGGAAAGAGTCAACTTTCCTTATATTCAGATGTTGCTGCATGTTGTTCTTCTGGTAACGTGGTTCTGACCCCTTGGTATATCGGTCTTTTCTTCCTTGATAGCCTTATTGCTTTAACCTCTTCTATTATCAAAATCCTTGCTGCCTGGCAGACCGGTTATAGAAGGGAATCGTGATACCAGGGTATTGTGTGTCATTGTATCGCAGTATCAACATTCCTTAGGTATCAAGGAACCGGGATGGTGTGGTAGCGGAGCCCTTTGGGCCTTGACTTCAATGCCTCTTGGTACCCGGGGATTGAGGTGACCTCGATCCTGGTTTTGATTCACAGATGGCGTGTATAGGTATATCAATCCTGGCTTCTTCCCGGGGTAGCCGGATGCTCCCTATAGTATCCCTCTACTTCACGATGTCTTGGTAAGGATGGAAAATTCTTCTTTAGACCCATGCCTTTCTAGGCGGTTAACAAAAGTCTCCCCTAACTTGAACACCGATACTTGATTGGTGTTGGAGTCAGGATATCTGTAACACTTTGAATGATTTTTGGCCATCTTACTTCACTGGTTTCCACTATCTAGGAAGAAATCCCTCCATAGTACGCTTGTAATTAATGAGACATCCATGCGTCAGGTAGTAAACGGTCTGCTTGCTTGGATGGGATGTTTTAGCACACGTTTCTCGAAACTGTCACTCCTAAGTCTCTAGTCATTCAATTTTCTCCTTCCGTTTTGTTTCGGCAACCGTCTGCCTCTCTTTTAAAACACCTTGCTCTTCTTCTTCGTTCACTCACACAATCTCATATCAGCAAAGAAAACCCTATTTTCTCTTTTAAAAAACCAGAAAACAATCTTTCCTTCTCTCCTTTTAATTTCAACAATGTCGTCGGATAGCCTTGACAAGCTTCTCGAACATGGTGAGAATGATTCAACTGACAGTTCTCGCTTGGCGACCAGAAAAAGGGGGCGAGGTGAAGACGATGTTGTTGAGAGCTCTACCCCATCTCAACGCCGTCGTTCCAACAAGGATATAGCCATCGAGCTGAGTTTTAGTAACCAACCAGACGCTTCGGTCGACCTCCTTGATGAAGATATGGATGACGCAGCCGCCAAGGTTGGAAGAGGAAACGCCTCAACCACAGAGGTCGCAGTAGTGGTAGGGGAGGTTCTTGCTTCCTACCATGATTCTCAAGTCGTCCCCAATTCTACCAGCACTATCGATACCATTGAGCACTTAAGGAAGGATTATCTGATCGCTCCAGACATCACCCTAACCATTCCATACCAGGGGTATGATATGTACTCCCCTCATTCAAGCCAGTTCCCTATTCATGTGGTTGCTTTCGAATGCAGCGTCAGGTTACCTCTCCACCCTACCCTTCATAGGGCACTCCATGCCCTTCAGCTTGCTCCTCTTCAACTCTCACTGGAGTTCTGGAAGAACCTGGTTGGGTTCTTGGTGCTCTAGAGAGAGCAGTGTGAGATGGACCGGGTTATCAGGGAACCGAGTATCAACGAGATACGGTACATATTTCTAGTGGCAGCGTTGGCACTTGGTACAAAACGCCAATTCTATTTGAGGCCCAACAATCCTTTGTGATTCGTGGTTCCAATAGCAAACAAAAAGATGAGCCACCTTTGGCGTAGTGACTAGGTCATCGTCGGGGGTGATTGGGGTAGCTCGCTGCACATTTCCGGGTCAGAGTTCCAAGTCCCCACTCACGTTGTAAGTTCCTCAAGTATGATTTGCTTATTTCAGTGACAAACCACATGTGGGGTTCATGTAAGGGTAGCCTAGGAATGGTGATCAAGCTCAAGGCCCTCTCAAGACCTCAAGGGACAAGCACTTTAAAGGTATATCTCTAGTGCTTAGTTTTCTTTGAAGAGATTTAGATTGCACACACACACTTAGCATACTTGCATTTATGTGCATTCTCTTCACATGTCACATTTCACACTTGCACTTTATTGTTGAATATTGTTGTGTCTTGTAATTCGTTTCCCGATATTGTTTCCCGAAATGTCGGCGCATGCTCTAATGTGTGCTTGGTTTAGCGCGAAGACCGACCACGGAGAATGGCCTTGACTTCTCCTTTGGATTCACCACTTTTGGTGAATTGGTGGTTTGATCAGTGGCCATGACCGCCGAATGAAACCGCCGTTTGTGTCCAGAAGTTTCTAGAGCATTTCTACGGTTATGATCAGCGGCCACAACCGCCGTTCAAAACCGCCAATCATACCTGGTCGATTTAATCTCTCGGGTTTGATTCTGCGGTTTGGTAACCGCTGAATGAAATCGCCGTTGTTCCCCTATTCTTCTCGGGTTCAATTCGGTGGTTGTGTTTAGCGACTTGGCTGCCGAATGAAACCGCCGATCGTGCATTTTCAGGGGCAAACTTGTCTTTTCACATGCTTTGTTTTTGATGTTTATAAATACATCACTTTCTCATCTCTCTGAACCTACCTCTTTCAATACAAGAACCCTAAAGTCTATAGAGAGATTTGTGAGAGAAAAGGCAATCAAGATTGCTCATTTAAACACTCAAAACCATTTTCATATGCATTAAACTTTATCTAGCATATCTAGGATGCTTGCTTGCATGGGTCTTTCATCAACACGCTTGCTTTGGTAAGTTCTTCACTATTATCATATATATAGTGTTTTATTTATCAAGGCTTCTCTTTAATTACTTTCATGTTCTAAGATTAATTCTAATATTCAAGATAGAGATTGTTGGGTTGATATGATTGAGTGTTGTATTGTGATAGCTATCTAGGTTTATTTAATCTATGTTTAGCTAAGCTTTATGACATGTCATTTAACTATTGATATTTAGGATTGTTTTAATTTCTATATTACCATCCTAGATAAGTATATAGGGTTCCCTAGCTCTAAATTGCATTTTGGATATTTCATATATTCACATAGGTTTTATTATCTCTTCATTGAGAATTAAGACTTGTTGGCTAAGGTTGCTTAGGCCATAAGCAATTGGACTGAACCACTTTCAAAGGCCCGCGGGTATAAGTAGGGGGTTATTGACCGTAGTGTTTGACGAGGTCAGAATAGGTTGTAAACTCCATTTTAATTAGTGGATTTGAGGTTCGAGTGTGGCACACTTATTAGCCCATGGTTTTTCCCGTGAGGATTTAATATTCTGCACATATTACACTTGTTATATTATATTGACTAGTTAGGTGTTTTTTCGTAATCTTGACTTACATGAAAATTTGGTAAAATTAGTTAAAATCTATTCAACCCCCCCCAAGATTAATATTGTACACACCTATAATTTATTTCAATTGGTATTAGAGCGGGTTCCTAGATATACTTAGGTGATCCTAGCTCATTTTGGTGTGTTTTACATTTGTGTGATTTTTGTTTATTCATACATTTTGCATTTCATTTCATTCATTACATACAATAAGTGGAAACAGTGGCAACAATGAGGGAGCTTCTAGCACGAGACCTCCTCTTCTCACCGGCTTCAATTATTCCTCATGAAAAGGAAAGATGGAATCCTATATATGTCAAATTCACGACCGTGCATGGATGGCGGTTGAAGATGGATATGATCTTCCTATGATATCTCCCATGGGTGGAGGAGAAGAAGTATTAAAGCCTAAGGCGCAATGGAACGCGCAAGAGTTTGAAGCTTCGAAATGGAATAGGAAGGCTATGCACGCCAGTATAAACTGATTCAGAACATTATGATTGCTAAGGAGGCATGGGATATCCTAGAGGTTACACATGAAGGCACCGAGGTTATCAAGGATTTGAAACTTCAAGTCCTCCAAACTCAATTCGAGTTGCTAAGGATGGAGGACAATGAATCCTTCAATGATTTCGAAATCAAATTGATGGATATTGTGAATCAAAGCCATCAACTCGGTGATCCGTATTCGGATAGGAGAATCAAGCAGAAAATCATGAGATCTCTCCCCGATATGTTTGAATCGAAGGTTACGGCTTTAGAAGAAAATAGTGGATATAAGGACATGAAGCCGAGCGAGGTTATTGGAAGACTCCTCGCCTACGAGTTTAGGAAAGCTCCTAGCTCCACACCTCCTAAAAAGCAAAAGGGAATTGCTTTAAAAGCCTCCAAGGTTGAGAAGGAGGAAAGTGATGATTCAGACAAGGACATGGCATTGTTGATGAGAAGGTTTAAGAAATTCTACAAGTCTGAGAAGAAGGGTTTTGGATCCAAAGGCCAATACTTGAAGAAAAAGGCTCCCATCAAGAAGTTTGAGCCTAGGCAAGAGAAGAGCAAAAGGAAAGGGATCCAATGCTATGAGTGTGGCGGAAGAGGACACATTGCACCCAATTGTGGAAATTTGAAGAACAAGAAGGGTAAAGTGATGGCCTCCTTTTTGAGTGGAAGTGATGACTCCAATGATGGAGATAAGTCTTTGGATGATGAAGAACTCATAGCTAACTTCATAGTCTTTGCCTCCTCCCACAAGAGCAAAGGTTATAGTGAAGAAGAGGAAGAGAGTCAAGAGGAGATTGACTCAACTGAAGATGACTCCTCATCTAACTCTACAAATAGACATGTGGAGAAAATGGATCTTGAAGACTTCATGATCAAATTTGAAAGCTCAAGGTTGAAGAACAAAAGAGAAATCCGAAGGTTAAAAGAAGAAAATTTAGAGCTTTCAATCAAGGTTGATGACTTGAGTGAAGAAGTAGTGAGATCGGTGGAAAATGAAGATAAGCTAAGAAATGAGTTAGACTTATCTAGAAGGAATGAAGAAGGTTTGAAGAGGGAGCTTGATGAGGTTAAAGGATCAATGACAAGGAAAACTTTTAGCACCGAAAAACTTGACCTTATGTTAAGTGTTGGGAAAAGTCCTTGTGACAAAAGAGGTCTAGGATTTGAAGATGGCAATGAGTCCTTTACTCCTCACAAAATGGTATTTGTCAATAGCTTGAGCAAGAATGAAGCTTCACCGGTGTAAACTCCTAGGAAGAAGATTGATCTAGGGCAATGCTCACATAGTGTACAAGTGAAGATGGCTCCAAGAAGACAACCTCAAGCTCATTCCACAAGAGCTTCTCAAGCCAACATTCCTCAACAAATGGCTCACAAAGGAAAGAGACCAATCGTGCAAACTCAAACTAGGAAGCAAATTAGTCCGGTTCAACAACGAAAATGCAATGAACCGTTTCAACCACAATGACATGGGAATGCTCCTACACATGCTCAAGAACAAGGTATGATTCCTAACTTCATCCCTACATGTCATTTTTGTGGTATTATTGGTCATATTATACCAAATTGCTTTCGGTACATTAAAATGCGTAGAACTAAAAGCATGATTGAGAAGAAAAATAATAGAGCCATGATGCATGTTCCTAGGAATGAGAGAATTAATTTGCATAATCTTAGAACATCTAGAGCCCATGTACCATTGACCACTAGGAAGAAAAGTGTTTCACCTAGGTAGATTAGAAGATGTAAGGTTCATGATTTGTATTGGCTTGATTCCATTGCAAAATGCTCTATATTTGTAATAGTTGTTGCGTAGGATGTTCTTAGAAGAAAAGAAGCTTCAAAGTTGAAGAGCAACGTTTAGTGCAAATATCGTCTTCAAGAGGTGAAAGCGTCAAATATATACTTAGACTTCTATCCACTTGCAAGGCGTTAGCGCATACACACACAATTCATACATGTGTGTCCCTGCATCTTTGTGCAAACATTTGGTATAACACATTCACACACTTTTAAGTATGCACATGCATTGGTCTCTTATAAACAAACATTGTAGAATTGCATGTTTTATGACTATTGCATAGATATGGCATATTTGTGTGACATTGCATTTATATGTTTGTGTTTCTAATATTTTGGACTTGAAAATGTTCTTATTTGATTCCTTATTGAGTCCCGGTCATTTTGGTTACTCATTCATAAGGTTTCGAGTCCAAACGATGTAGCTACGCTACTTTGCATTCTCATTCGTTGAGTTGACTTCGTCGTCATTTTTTGAGATGATTTCTCAACAATTTGTCAAATTTTTGTAGTCGTCGTTGTGCATAAGGGAGTCACAATTCGTAATCCAAAAACAGATTTGAAATCGGAGTTTGGATGCCCGAATACGACTGAAGAACGTGAGAGGAGCGCACGAGAGGCTAGTATGGCCAAAGGCCATGCATTGGCCACCACGTGTGAAGGCCATGGGGCCCACGGCCAGAGCACCCCTTTGGTCCCGTGTGGCCTACGCACCCCACACGGGGAGTGTGATGTGGCCGCCTCCGATTGGGTCGTTTTTGTTCCCTCCTTGAATCATTCAAATATGATTTTCCTTCCCTCCAAACATAACTTGAAGAAAATTTTGAAAGGAAAATTCTGCAGAAATCTTCATGATTTTAGTGTTCTTATTTCGATCATAACTTTTTCATACAAACTCGAAATTGAGTGATCCAAAGCCAAAAATATTGGTCTCGACGAGAGCTACAAACCCCAAGCATTTTCAGAGGTAGTTGACTTCGTCATTTTTCCCAGTGGTCTGATTTCAGTACGTGGTTCAACTTTGTATGTGTTACTTGTTCTTCTTTCAATTTCTTTTGATAATCTCTTTTATTCTTTCTATTTGATTGAAGAAATGTGTTGAGAAGAATGCTAGTACATATGCTAGGGTTTTATGATTGAGTGTTTGTTTAAGTTTTAGCCATTTGATTTCAATTGAATATATATTGCTAAACTTGACCTATCTTGAGATTGATTCTAGAAATATCATATATGTTGTGCCTAATGACATTTTCTAGGTTTAATTTCATCATCTAAGAACTAAGATTTTTTGTGTGATATATTGAATATTCATATCTTGTTCTTATTGATTCACATGCTTTGATTTCTAGATAGATTTGTGATTGTGTGTTGAAAGCATAATTCTAATTTATCACTAAGCATGTACATTTAGCTTGATTGATCATCTAGCTTTATTTGATTGTGTTTGCATCATTTGCATCACTTAGATCATTGCCTTGTATAAGGTTGAAGTCTCTTGCAAAGTGAGTGAAGCTTTGTGGATAGAGCAAAGAAGTCTTGATTAGAGTCGGGAGGACTCGGATAGTCAAGCAAGGAGACTTGTCTAGGGTCGGGAGGATCCGGATAGACAAGCAAGAAATCTTCCTAGAGACGTGAGCATCTTGGATAGGAAGTTGCTTCCTAGAGGTGTAGGACACATCTTGGATAGGAAGTAGGCTTGATAGTTCACTAGCCATTGGGTAGACTAGGAGGTGATAGCTTGAGCGAATATCATGTGTGGATAACTTGAGTATGTAAGTCCTTTTCATATAGTGGATTGCTTTGCCGGTGGCTGTGGTATCAACCCGTGGATGTTTCCTCTTTGAGGTTTTACCACGTGAAAATCCTTGTGTCAATTTTCACTTTACTTTTTGTAAGGATTCCCATTTGTTGATTGGCTCATTTCGTGGACAAACCACAATCGGGGTTTATTGTAAGGGTAGCTTAGGTATTGGTGTTCATGTTCAATGCCATTTTCAAGACCTCAAGGACAAGCACGGCAAAGGTATAATCTCTAGTGCTTAGTTTGCTTTGAAGAGACTTAGATTGCACATACACACTTAGCATACTAGCATTTGTGTGCATTCTCTTCACATGTCACATTCCACACTTGCACTTCATGATTAGTCTTAAGTGTGGTGTAATTCGTTTCCGTTTGTGTGATTGGAAACGTACGCGCTTGCACAATGGTGTGGATGTCTTAGCGCGATAGTTGACCACTTGAGAAGGTCTCATTCTTCTCTTGGATAAGTGGTAGTTTTGGTTTGGTTGTTTGGAGTAAAGTGTCTAGTTTCAAAAGATTAGATTTCAATGTTTTAAATGTTTTTCAAAACTGATCTTTGTAAGGTCATGTGACCATAACTTTTTATAAAAAGATTGAAATTGAGTTTTGTAAAATTCTGGACAAATTAGACACCCATACCTTTCCAACGGTATATTATTCATAATATTTCATGACCGTTTAGATTGATTTTAAAATCTCCAAAGTTACAACCAAAACAGGGCAACTCTGTTGTTGTCCGTTTCTGACCTTTGGTCACTCAATTGACCATAACGTTTTCTACAGATATCAAAGTTGACATCCATACCTTTCCAACAATATATCATATAAAAGGTTTCGATATTATTTGGTCATGTTTTGAAGCGCTCGAATCTTAAGTCGCTGCACTGACGCGATGTACCGCGAAAATGCCCATAATTTTTCCATTTCTTCCAAAACGACATAGTTTCACTTGGGCATTATAAATACATATCTTTCTCATCATTTTGAGGGCTGTGCCACAAAATCAAACCCTAGAGAGAGAGGCTCCATATTCTTGAGAGAGAGAGAGATTTGAGAGAAAATCAAATCAAGAACTCACATTTAACCACTCAAATCAAATCCTTTTTGCATCAAATTTCATATTGCATCTTCTATGTCTATATAGAAAGCATCCATGTATGGGTTTGCATCATCACAACTTGCTTGGTAAGATTTTGATTAATTTCATCTTATTTTAGTATTTTTACTATCAAGCCATCTCTTTTAAACTACTTGTATGTTTTAGATCATATGCTAAATACAAGAAAAGAGAATTGATTGTGATGAATTGATTGAGTGTTGTATTGTGATAGCTATCTAGGTTTTGCTTAATCTTGATTAGCTAAGCTATTTGACATGTCATCTAGCTCTTGATATCTAGGGTTGATTTAATTGATTATATCATCATCCTAGATAAGCATCTAAGGTTCCCTAGCCTTGTTTGTTATTTGAATATTCATACATATTCACATAGTTTGCATAATCTCTTCATTGAGAATTAAGTCTTGGGGCTAAGGTTGCTTAGGCCTTAAGCAATTAGAACTAGAGCCACTTTTAAAGGCCCGCGTGGTAGAAGTGGGGGGTTATTGACCGGAGTGTTAGACGAGGTCTACATAGGTTGTAAACTCCATTTCAATTAGTGGATTTCGAGGTTCGAGTGTGGCACACTAAACAGCCCGTGGTTTTTCCCAGTGGTTGGGTTTCCACGTATATATCAAGTGTTACTTAAATTCCGCATCTTATTACACAGCTATATTTTTGTGACTAGTTAGGGGTATTTTCGTAATCTTGACATGCATGCGAAAATTGGGTAATAATAGTTAAAATCTATTCACCCCCCCCCCCCCCCCCCCCCCCCCTCTAGATATATTTAGAACACATCGAGCGTTTATTTATTGAACTTTCACTTTTCTTTATCTTCCATATCTTACATTGATTGCATATCTTGTATATTGATTTACTCTTGCATCAGTTAAATCAATTCATTTGTTAAATATAATCAAGTGTGCATTTTCTTTGTTATATTCCGCATTATTTTTAATATTGGAAGAGATTTGGGCCTATACCTATTCACCCACCCCTGCCCACCCCCTAGGTATATTTTACACTTTACACTATTACTTAAGGGAATTTCAAAAGAGATGAATATTTTTGCAATGTTGCTCAAATTGCCTTGAAGGCAAATTCTTTTAATATGTGGTATTTAGATAGTGGGTACTCTAGGCACATGACGGAAAACAAGAGTTTCTTCGAGACTCTTGTCATGGAGGAAGGAGGATGTGTCATCTTTGGTGATGGATCCAAAAAGAGAGTTGTAGGAAAAGGAACAATTTCCATTCTCGGATTACCCTCCTTGTCAAATGCTTTATTTGTTGATGGCTTGAAAGCCAATTTGATAAGCATTTCTCATCTAAGTGATAAAGGACTTTCTATCTTATTTAGTAAGAAAGATTGCTCAATCCTATTGCCCGATTGACAAACCTTGTTGAAAGGTATGAGATCTAGCGATAATTGTTATTGTCTTGAATCTAGAATAGTCTCAAACAATGTGTTCAATGATGAGCAAATTGAGTTGTGGCATGAAAGACTTGGCATATAAACTATCGTGATCTACGGATCTTAGATAAGTTCAATGTTGTGCGTGGCCTTCCCAAGCTTGGGAAGAAAGCCAATGGAGTTTATGGACTTTGCCAACAAGGAAAACAAACCAAAAGCATACACAAAAAAGGCAAGTATCTCTCCACGAAGGAGCCTCTAGAGCTTCTTCACATGGATCTTATGGGTCCCATACAAACCGAGAGTTTTGGTGGAAAGAGATACATTTTTGTTTATGTTGATGATTTCTCTAGGTTCACATGGACATATTTTCTTAGAGAAAAATCTAAAACTTTTGATAAGTTTAAAATGCTTTGTACTAAAATTCAAAATGAAATGAACTCAAACATTAAAAGCATTAAACGGATTAGAAGTGACCATGGGAGGGAATTTGAGAATGCCCTCTTTGAAAGCTATTGCAATAGCTTAGGGATCTCCCATGAGTTTTTGGCTCATAGGACACCTCAACAAAATGGAGTTGTTGAGAGGAAGAATAGGGTCTTTCAAGAGATGGCCCATGTGATGTTGCTTAGCAACAATGTCCTTAGGAACCTATGGGCCGAAGCTGTCAATACGGCTTACTATAAAGGGAATAGAGTTTTCCTAAGGCTCGGCACTAGGCAAACCTCCTATGAATTGTGGAGAGGTAAAAAGCCAAATGTTAACTACTTCCACTCCTTTGGAAGCAAATGCTACATTTTGAATGACCGTGATCAACTTGGCAAGTTTGATGCTAAGAGTGATAAGGGTATATTTATTAGCTATGCCTTGAATAGTAGAGCCTATAGAGTTTTCAATTTAAAGACTCGAAGTGTCATGCTACATTTTGAATGCACGCGCGGACGTTTCTGAACAATCTTCGGGAAACGAATTACACAACACATAAACACACAATAATATACAAGCAATAAAGTGCAAGTGTGAAATGTGACATGTGAAGATAATGCACACATATGCAATTATGCTAAGTGTGTGTGTGCAACTAAATCTCTTCAAAGAAAAAACTAAGCACTAGAGATATACCTTTGGAGTGCTTGTCACCTTGAGGTCTTGAAAGGGCTTTGAGCTTGATCCTCAATCACCTAAACTACCCTTACAATTCAATCCCCAATTGTGGTTTGTCCATGAAATAAGCCAACCAATAAATGAGATCCTTACAAAATGAATAAAGGATCTTGTATCCGTTCAAAGGATTTTACAATCTATAAGGTTTATAGTTTGTGTTGGCATCAATTCCATATCAAAACGTGTTTCTCTTGTAATGTTTAGTGGTTAGTATATTGAAGAATTAAGAAGACGAAGGATGTCTCAACCACAATTCATTCAAGAAGCCGGCTTTTAAGAGATTCGTGCATCATTGTTCAACAAAGGTATTAAAGGACCTCGTATCTCTTACAAGGCTAGGCACACACACACACATGGCATACTTGTGTGTTCCTTCATGATTTAATTTCATTTATATATCACTTTCACACACTTGGCAAAATATGCTCATGCATTCATATTATGTTGGTAAACTTTGTGTTTTGCATTTTCTAGGACTATGTCCGGAAACTAGCATATGTGTGTGTCTTTGTGTTTGTATGTTTTTGTATTTTTGTATTTGGACTTGAATATGCTCTATTATGATTCCTTATTGAGTTCTGGTCGTTTCGGTTACTCATTCATGTAGTTTCGAGTCCAAATGATGTAGCTACGCTACTTTTCGTTCTCATTCGTTGAGTTGACTTCATCGACGTTTTCCGAGATGATTTCTCAACTATTTTTCAAAGTTGTGTAGTCTTCGTCGTGCGTGAGAGAGTCACGGTTCGTAATCCAGAAATGGATTCGAAATCGGAGTTCGGATGCCCAAGATACGGGCTGAAGAACCGAGGGAGCGTGCGAGAAGACAGCCCAGGCCGTGAGGCCACTTGGCCTGGCCATGTGGGAGGCCGTGGGCCCCACGGCCAAGGGGGCTTGTAAGGATTGCCATATCTTGATTGGCTTATTTCGTGGACAAACCACGTATTGGGGATTGCATGTAAGGGTAGCTTAAGTGATTGATATTCAAGCTCAAGACCCTCTCATGTCCTCAAGGTTGATAAGCACCAAAGGTAAACTTCTATGTGCTTAATTTGCTTTAAAGAGATTAGTTTCACACACACACAACTCATGCATAAATTTTATTCTTGTATGTTGTGTGTTTTATATGTGTGCATGCATGTTCTTGAACATCTCTTCTTGCATGTTTTATTTTGATTGCATCTTGTTCATTGAAATGCCATGACATGTTTAGGCATTAGGATGCATTCACTTCCCACACTTGCACTTCATTATTAGTCTTAAGTGTGGTGTAATTCGTTTCCGTTTGTGTGATCGGAAACGTCCGCGCTTGCACGATGGTGTGCATGTCTTAGCGCGATGGTTGACCACTTGAGAAGGTCTCATTCTTCTCTTGGATAAGTGGTAGTTTTGATTTGATTGTTTGGAGTAAAGTGTCTAGTTTCAAAAGATTAGATTTCAATGTTTTAAATGTTTTTCAAAACTGACCTTTGCATGGTCTTATGACCATAACTTTTTATACAAAGCTTCAAAATGAGTTTTGAAAATTTCTGTACAAACTAGACACCCATACCTTTCCAACGGTATATTATTCGTAATATTTCATGACCGTTTGAATTGGTTTTAAAATCTCCAAAGTTACAACCAAAACAGGGCAACTCTGTTGTTGTCCGTTTCTGACCTTTGGTCACTCAATTGACCATAACTTTTTCTACAGACATCGAAATGTCATTCTATAAAAATGAGTAGAAATTATACTTCCATATCTTTCCAACGATATATCATACGAAAGGTTTCGATGTTGTTTGGTCATGTTTCAAAGCTCTCGAATCTTGAGTCGCTGCACTAACGCGAGTACCGCGAAAATGCCCATATTTTTTCCATTTCTTCCAAAACGACATAGTTTCACTTGGGCATTATAAATACATATCTTTCTCATCATTTTAAGGGGTGTGCCACAAAATCAAACCCTAGAGAGAGAGGCTCCATATTCTTGAGAGAGAAAGAGAGATTTGAGAGAAAATCAAATCAAGAACTCTCCTTTAACCACTCAAATCAAATTCCTTTTGCATCATATTTCATATTGCATCTTCTATTACTATATAGAATGCATCCATGATTGGATTTGCATCATCACAACTTGCTTGGTAAGATTTTGATTAAGTTCATCTTTTTGATTATTTTTATTATCAAGCTATTCTCTTTATTTTACTTGTATGTTTTGATCATATGATAAATACAAGATTAGAGAATTAATTGTGATGAATTGATTGAGTGTTGTATTGTGATAGATATCTAGGTTTTTATAATCTATGTTTATCTAAGCTATTATGACATGTCATTTAGCACTTAATATCTAGGATTGATTTTAATTGATTATCTCATCATCCTAGATAAGCATCTAAGGTTCCCTAGCCTTGTTTGTTATTTGAATATTCATACATATTCACATAGGTTGCATAATCTCTTCTTAGAGAATTAAGACTTGAGGCTAAGAGTGCTTAGGCCTCAAGCAAATTGGAATAGGGTTGCTAATAAAGGCCCGCAGGGTAGAAGTGAGGGGTTACAGACCGGATTGTTAGACGAGGTCTACATAGGTTGTAAACTTCATTTCAATTAGTGATTTCGAGTTCCGAGTGTGGCGCACTATACAGCCCGTGGTTTTTCCCAGTGGTTGGGTTTCCACGTATACATCAAGTGTCATTTTTAATTCCGCACTATATTACACTTGCTTGTATTTTTGACTAGTAGGGTCATTTTCGTAATATTGACTTGTATGCGAAAATTGGGTAATAATAGCTAAAATCTATTCACCCCCCCTCTAGATTAATATATTGATAACACGCCTCGAGTATTTAGTTATTTACAATTGGTATCAGAGCGGGTTCCTAGATATACTTAGGTGATCCTTTGCTCATTTTTTTTGGTGTGTTTTGCATTTGTGTGATTTGTGCTCATTCATACATTTTGCATTCATTTGAATTCATTCATTATACACTATGAGTGGATTCGGTGGCAACCATGAGGGTGCTTCAAGCACACGGCCTCCTCTCCTCACCGGTGTGAATTATGCCTCATGGAAAGGCAAGATGGAGGCGTATGTGTGCCAAATCCATGATAGGGCATGGATGGCGATTGAAGATGGGTATGCACCTCCTATGATGACTTCCACGAGTGGTGGAGAACAAGTACTCAAGCCAAAGGCACAGTGGTCACCTGAAGAGTTTGAGACTTCAAAATGGAATAGGAAGGCATGGCATGCTCTTCTATGTGCAGTGGATGAAAATCAGTACAAACTGATTCAGAACACTAGGATAGCCAAGGAGGCATAGGATATCCTAGAGGTTGCACATGAGGGAACCGATGTGGTTAAGGATTCCAAGCTACAAGTCCTTCAAACGCAATTTGAGTTGCTTAAAATGGAGGAGGACGAGTGCTTCAATGACTTTGAAGTCAAGTTGATGGATATTGTCAATCAAAGCCATTAACTCGGTGATCCTTATTCGGATAGGAGAGTTAAGCAGAAAATTATGAGTTCTCTCCCCACTAGGTTCGAATCAAAAGTGACGGCTTTAGAGGAGAATAGCACATATAAGGATATGAAGCCGAGCGAGGTGATTGGAAGACTCCTCGCCTATGAATCTAGGAAGGCTCCTAGTATTTTACCTCCTAAAAAGCAAAAAGGAATTGCTTTGAATGCTTCCAAGGTTGTGAAGGAGGAAAAAGGTGACTTGGACCAAGACATGGCTTTGCTACTTAGAAGATTCAAGAAGTTTGTCAAGTTCGAGAATAAGGGCGTTGGATCCAAGGGCCAAGACTTGAAGAAAAAAGCTCCCTTCAAGAATTTTGAGCCTAGGAAAGAGCATAGTGAGAAGAAAGGGGTCCAATGCTATGAGTGTGGTGGTATAGGTCACATCTCACCGGATTGTGGGAACTTGAAGAACAAGATGGCAAAAGTAATGACCACCACTTGGAGTGAAAGTGATGACTCCGGAAATGGAGACAAGTCATCAAGTGATGATGAGCTTACCATCAACTACACGGCATTTGGGGCCACTTGTGTAGATGACAAGGTTGTTGGTAAGAATGACTTGACTAGTGATCCCATAGAAGAAAAAAATGAAGAAGTAGCTCTAGAGAAGATAAATGTAGCTACTCATTGGGATATGGCTCTCATTGACTCAAGAGACCATGGTGAAGGTCTTAATGGGGGAAATGACTCCATTAGTGAGAAAGAGAGTGGAGGAGATAACTTAAGTGAAGATGACTCCTCATCTAACTCTACAAATGGAAGTGTAGAGAAAATGGATGTAAATGACTTTATAGTCAAGTGTGAAAGTTTATTGAAGAAGAACAATAGAAAATTGAAGATTTTAGAAGATGAAAATCTAGAACTTTCAACACACAATGACCACTTAAGTAATCAAGTGGAAGCATCCAAGAAGATTGAAGACAAGCTAAGGGATGAGCTAGCTATGTCTAAGAGGAATGAAGAAGGGTTGAAAAGAGAGCTTGATGAAGCTATAAAGTCATTGACTAGGATGACTACAAGCACCAAGAAACTTGACCACATTCTTGGTGGTGGAAAGAACCCTTGTGACAAGAGAGGTATTGGGTATGAAGAAAGCAAGGAGATCACTACTCCAACCAAGACCGTCTTTGTCAAGAGTTTGGGCAAGATAGAAGCCTCGCCGGTGCACACTCCTAGGAAGAAAATTGATCTAGGACAATGTTCAAAAAGTGCACAAGTCAAGGTAGCTCCAAAGAGACAACCTCAAGCTCAAAAAGTTCCTTAACCAAACTTCCCTAAAGCTCATATTCATCAAGGGAAGAGGCCAATCATGCAAAATGGATCAAGGAAGCAAGCAAGAACCGCTCAACCACAAAGTCATGGGAAGGCTCCTATGCATGCACAAGGACATGGTATGAATTCTAAATTTATCCCTACATGTCACTTTTGTGGTATTCATGGTCACATTAGACCAAATTGCTTTCATTTCATTAAATTATGTAGAATCAAAAGCATGATTGAAAAGAGAATGACAAGAGCTAGAATGCATGCTAATAGGAAGGAAAACATTCATATTTATGATCCTATTATTTCTAGAACTCTTGAACCATTGTCCACTAAGAAGAAAAAAGTCATATCTATGTGGATAAGGAAAAATGAACCCGCATGCTACGAGACTAACAAGTCTCAAATAGGTTCATCCAAGTCAAATGGACTTGGGAGGTCCATAGGACCTCATGACCTTCATTGATGAAGGATGATGATGACCCCATATGGGGAACTCAAGCAAAGAGAGCTAATTGCATACTTGTTGCATGCAAACATTTGAAAAATCTTATGCTTCTTTGTTGATTGCTTGAGTAAGCTTGGTTGCACATATGTATATATGTTTTCTATTCAATAAGTGTGAACCTTGCTTGTTTATAATCCATGTCATATTTATGTTCAAACATGCATTTTTGGACTAGGAGATTTACATAGGAAGTAAAATTTGAATGACCTATAGTTATCTCCATGACATGATGATTCTTTTATAACATGCTAATGTCAAATGAAAAAGCATGAAATTCATATAACATGCTCACATGAAAAGCATGAATTGATGATTGCATATTCTTAAAAATGCAAAACTTGTGTGAAAGCTAATGAGACTCAAAATGAATAAAGGATCTTGTATCCGTTCAAAGGAATTTACATTCCAATTGTCTCTCTTTCTTTATTGGTTGAACATGTCTACTATCATACGGGTTTTATTCCCGGAAAAATCAAATAGGGTGCAAAGTTGCTCATGACATGTTTGACTTATAAAGATTGATATAGTTGCTCATAAATTAAAATCAATGAAAACTCTATATCCTTGCTTCTCTTATGACATTGGTGAAATTGGTTTGAATTCTTATTAGAAACCTTTGTCATTTGCTTTGCCAAATACTATTGTATTTTGGACTTGAATGCTACATGTCTTGTATGCAAAGCATTTTTGATTCACACATTTTATCAAAATAAATCTCCTTGTTTCTCTCCATTTGATAGAGTTGCATAAAGTGCATTTAATGATTATGCAAATGACTTGAATGCTATCATCTCTCTTTGCTAAATGACCCGGTTGGGGACTACTCCTTTGCCTATATCATGACAAAAAAGGGGAGTAGATTGGTGGTAAAGGGTGTTGCAAATTGTGGTGGCAATTGTGCATGTTGGGGAGACAACACATTGAGGGGGAGTAACCCTTTGAGGGGGAGCATTGCATTCATCAAACATTGCATGATGTTGTTTGTTGTACTTAAATTTCTTAGAATGCAAATGCTTGTTTATGCTCTCGCTAGATTCATCTCACTCTTTACTTGTATTGGATAGTATAGAAACCTTGCTTTCAGGGATTGATTGATCTACTTGAGATTGAAGACTTCAAGATTATTTTTATTATCTCTTTGTAAAGTAGAAAATCATAGTAGACCCATAGTTTCTATTTTGTTGTGAGGAATCAATGTGAGTGGTGGTTTTGTCACGAAATAGCCAAAGGGGGAGATTGTAAGGATTCCCATATCTTGATTGGCTTATTTCGTGGACAAACCACGTATTGGGGATTGCATGTAAGGGTAGCTTAAGTGATTGATATTCAAGCTCAAGACCCTCTCATGTCCTCAAGGTTGATAAGCACCAAAGGTAAACTTCTATGTGCTTAATTTGCTTTGAAGAGATTAGTTTCACACACACACAGCTCATGCATAAATTTTATTCTTGTATGTTGTGTGTTTTATATGTGTGCATGCATGTTCTTGAACATCTCTTCTTGCATGTTTTATTTTGATTGCATCTTGTTCATTGAAATGCCATGACATGTTTAGGCATTAGGATGCATTCACTTCCCACACTTGCACTTCATTATTAGTCTTAAGTGTGGTGTAATTCGTTTCCGTTTGTGTGATCGGAAACGTCCGTGCTTGCACGATGGTGTGCATGTCTTAGCGCGATGGTTGACCACTTGAGAAGGTCTCATTCTTCTCTTGGATAAGTGGTAGTTTTGATTTGATTGTTTGGAGTAAAGTGTCTAGTTTCAAAAGATTAGATTTCAATGTTTTAAATGTTTTTCAAAACTGACCTTTGCATGGTCTTATGACCATAACGTTTTATACAAAACTTCAAAATGAGTTTTGAAAATTTCTGTACAAACTAGACACCCATACCTTTCCAACGGTATATTATTGGTAATATTTCATGACCGTTTGAATTGGTTTTAAAATCTCCAAAGTTACAACCAAAACAGGGCAACTCTGTTGTTGTCCGTTTCTGACCTTTGGTCACTCAATTGACCATAACTCTTTCTACAGACATTGAAATGTCATTCTATAAAAATGAGTAGAAAGTAGACTTCCATACCTTTCCAACGATATATCATACGAAAATTTTCGATGTCGTTTGGTCATGTTTCAAAGCTCTCGAATCTTGAGTCGCTGCACTGACGCGAGTACCGCGAAAATGCCCATATTTTTTCCATTTCTTCCAAAACGACATAGTTTCACTTGGGCATTATAAATACATATCTTTCTCATCATTTTAAGGGGTGTGCCACAAAATCAAACCCTAGAGAGAGAGGCTCCATATTCTTGAGAGAGAAAGAGAGATTTGAGAGAAAATCAAATCAAGAACTCTCCTTTAACCACTCAAATCAAATTCCTTTTGCATCATATTTCATATTGCATCTTCTATTACTATATAGAATGCATCCATGATTGGATTTGCATCATCACAACTTGCTTGGTAAGATTTTGATTAAGTTCATCTTTTTGATTATTTTTATTATCAAGCTATTCTCTTTATTTTACTTGTATGTTTTGATCATATGATAAATACAAGATTAGAGAATTAATTGTGATGAATTGATTGAGTGTTGTATTGTGATAGATATCTAGGTTTTTATAATCTATGTTTATCTAAGCTATTATGACATGTCATTTAGCACTTAATATCTAGGATTGATTTTAATTGATTATCTCATCATCCTAGATAAGCATCTAAGGTTCCCTAGCCTTGTTTGTTATTTGAATATTCATACATATTCACATAGGTTGCATAATCTCTTCTTAGAGAATTAAGACTTGAGGCTAAGAGTGCTTAGGCCTCAAGCAAATTGGAATAGGGTTGCTAATAAAGGCCCGCAGGGTAGAAGTGAGGGGTTACAGACCGGATTGTTAGACGAGGTCTACATAGGTTGTAAACTTCATTTCAATTAGTGATTTCGAGTTCCGAGTGTGGCGCACTATACAGCCCGTGGTTTTTCCCAGTGGTTGGGTTTCCACGTATACATCAAGTGTCATTTTTAATTCCGCACTATATTACACTTGCTTGTATTTTTGACTAGTAGGGTCATTTTCGTAATATTGACTTGTATGCGAAAATTGGGTAATAATAGCTAAAATCTATTCACCCCCCCTCTAGATTAATATATTGATAACACGCCTCGAGTATTTAGTTATTTATAATTGGTATCAGAGCGGGTTCCTAGATATACTTAGGTGATCCTTTGCTCATTTTTTGGTGTGTTTTGCATTTGTGTGATTTGTGCTCATTCATACATTTTGCATTCATTTGAATTCATTCATTATACACTATGAGTGGATTCGGTGGCAACCATGAGGGTGCTTCAAGCACACGGCCTCCTCTCCTCACCGGTGTGAATTATGCCTCATGGAAAGGCAAGATGGAGGCGTATGTGTGCCAAATCCATGATAGGGCATGGATGGCGATTGAAGATGGGTATGCACCTCCTATGATGACTTCCACGAGTGGTGGAGAACAAGTACTCAAGCCAAAGGCCCAGTGGTCACCTGAAGAGTTTGAGACTTCAAAATGGAATAGGAAGGCATGGCATGCTCTTCTATGTGCAGTGGATGAAAATCAGTACAAACTGATTCAGAACACTAGGATAGCCAAGTAGGCATAGGATATCCTAGAGGTTGCACATGAGGGAACCGATGTGGTTAAGGATTCCAAGCTACAAGTCCTTCAAACGCAATTTGAGTTGCTTAAAATGGAGGAGGACGAGTGCTTCAATGACTTTGAAGTCAAGTTGATGGATATATTGATCACATGTTCTATGTTGTTTTGATTGTTTGCATCATTTGCATTCGCATGATCACACTAGGAAGTCCTTGTAAAAGGCATGAAGTCTTGGTTAGAGTCGAGGTGACTCGGATAGCCAAGTAAGAAGTCTTGCCTAGAGTCGGGATGACTCTGATAGGTAAGCAAGGAGTCATGGCTAGAGTCGGGAGGACTCGGATAGTCATGCATGGGAGGCTCTCTAGAGGCATGAGTGTCTCGGATAGGGAGTTGGCTATTGTATTGGTAGGCCTAGGCTTATGGTTAGACATAGACTCCGATAGAGCGGGGTACACGGGAGGTGTATGCACTCTTGAGGAATTTCTAATCTACCATTGATGTTGGTTTTGTGTGGTGTCCAATATATGGTGGTTTCGCATCATTGAGGGATTTCACACTTTCCAATAGGGTTGGGTAGGCTTAGACTTCACTAGGTTGGGTGAGCTAAAGATTGGTCACTTTGTGAATGTTCTATGTTTACTTTCCAATAATATAGTACCCAATGGTTGTAGTTCAACCCGTGGATGTTTCCTCCTTGGAGGTTTTACCACGTTAAAAAAATCTCTTGTGTTAATTTTTCCTATCTCTTTCTCTTATATTTTAATTGTATATTTTATTATCTTGTTTCATAATATTCACACGTGATGTATTGTGAAGCAAGACTTTGTATAGTATGGTTTGTGGTTTCATTCTTTTGATCATTTTTTATATCTATGATTCTTTTGTATATTGTAATTTTTTGTATAGTGATATTTTGATCACTCTTGTAACTCATTGAACATCTATTGAAATACAAGCTTACTTTGTTGTTGTGTTTATTTGTTCTTATACCTCACACAACTAGATGATATACTTAGACCTTGCTCTCATGATTGTATTCTCGTATTGTCTATGTATGTCTTCCTTGGCTTATTTTGTTGTGTGTAAGGCTACCTTGAGGGACAACGAAAGTTTGTTCAAGGGATTGAAAAAACGTGTAAAAACCTATTCACCCCTCCCTCTAGGTATGCTTTAAGCAATTTAACTACGTTTGTATACTTTCACAATCCAAATCGTCTCTCTTTCTTTATTTGTTGAACATGGCTACTATCATACGGGTATCATTCCCAAAAAAATCAAATATGGTGCAAAGTCGCTCATGCCATGTTTCACCTATAAAGTTGGATATAGTGCTCTTAAATTGAAATCAAGTATATCTCTATATCCTTGCTTCTCTCATGACAAATTGTGAAATTGGTTTGAATTCCATTGGAAACCTTTGTCATTTGCTTTGCCAAATACCATTGTATTTTGGACTTGAATGCAACATGTCTTGTATGCAAAGCATTTTTAATTCACACATTTTCATAAAATAAATCTCTTTGTTTCTCTCCAATTAATTGAGTTGCATAAAGTGGCTTATATGATTATGTAAATATCTTGCATGCTACTATCTCTCTTTACTTCAAGTGACTCGGTTGGAGAATACTCTTTTGCCTACATCATGACAAAAAGGGGGAGAAGAATGTGGTGGTAAAGGGGAGTTGCTAATTGAAAGTAGCATATGTGCATGTTGGGGAGAATACAAATTTAAGGGGAGTAACCTAGTAAGGGGGAGTAACCCAGTAAGGGGGAGCATTGCATACACATACTTTGCATGATGTTGTGCTTAAATTTCTTAAATGCAAATGCTTGTTTTATTTACTTCACTTGATCACCTCACACTTGACTTGGAAAGTGTAGAAACTTTGTTTTGAAGGATAGATAGTTCTACAAGAGATTGAAGACTTGAAGTTTTATTTTTTATATCTCTTTGTATTGTAGAATATTTTTGTTGACCTTTAGTTTTGTTTATGAGTGTAAGGATTAATGTGAGTGGTGGTTTTGTCACGAAATAATCAAAAGGGGAGATTGTAAGTTCCTTAAGTTTGATTGGTTTATTTCGGTGACAAACCACATGTGGGGTTCGTGTAAGGGTAGCCTAGGAATGGTGATCAAGCTCAAGGCCCTCTCAAGACCTCAAGGGACAAGCACTTCAAAGGTATATATCTAGTGCTTAGTTTACTTTGAAGAGATTTAGATTGCACACACACACTTACCATACTTGCATTTATGTGAATTCTCTTCACATGTCACATTCACGCTTGCACTTTGTTGTTGAATATTGTTGTGTGTTTTTGTGTCTTGTAATTCATTTCCTGATATTGTTCGGAAACGTCCGCGCATGCTCTAATGTGTGCTTGGTTTAGCGCGAAGACTGACCACGAAGAATGCCCTTAGCTTCTCCTTTGGATTCACCACTTTTGGTGAATCGGCGGTTTGATCAGCAACCATGATCGCCGAATGAAACCGCCATTTGTGTCTAGAAGTTTTTGGAGCATTTCTGCGGTTATGATCGGCGGCCATGACAGTCGTTCGAAAGCACCGATCAGACCTGGTCGATTTAATCTCTCAGGTTTGATTCTACGGTTGAATCGGAGATTTGGTAACCGTCGAATGAAATTGCCGTTGTTCCCCTGTTCTTCTTGGGTTCAATTCAGCGATTGTGTTCGGTGCCTAGGCCGTTGAATGAAACCGCCGATCGTAGCGTTTTCAAGGGCAAACTTATCTTTTCACATGCTCATTTTTTGATGTCTATAAATACATCACTTTCTCATCTCTCTAAACCTACCTCTTTCAATACAAGAACCCTAAAGTTTATAGAGAGATTTGTGAGAGAAAAGGCAATCAAGATTGCTCATTTAAACACTCAAAACCATTTTAATATGCATTAAACTTCATCTAGCATCTTCTAGCATATCTAGGATGCTTGCTTGCATGGGTCTTTCATCAACACACTTGCTTTGGTAAGTTCTTCACTATTATCATATATAATTAGTGTTTTATTTATCAAGGCATCTCTTTAATTATTTGCATGTTCTTAGATTAATTTCTAATATTCAAGATAAAGATTGTTGTGTTGATATGATTGAGTGTTGTATTGTGATAGCTATCTAAGTTTATTTAATCTATGTTTAGCTAAACTTTATGACATGTCATTTAGCTATTGATATTTAGGATTGTTTTAATTGCTATATTATCATCCTAGATAAGCATATAGGGTTCCCTAGCTCTAAATTGCATTTTGGATATTTCATATATTCACATAGGTTTTATTATCTCTTCATTGAGAATTAAGACTTGTTGGCTAAGGTTGCTTAGGCCACAAGCAATTGCACTAGAACCACTTTTAAAAGCCCACGGGTAGAAGTGGGGCGTTATTGACCGTAGTGTTTGATGAGGTCAACATAGGTTGTAAACTCCATTTCAATTAGTGGATTTGAGGTTCGAGTGTAGCGCACTTATTAGCTCGTGGTTTTTCCCATGAGGGTTTTCACGTAAATATCAAGTGATATTTAGTATTCCACACATATTACACTTGCTATATTATATTGACTCACCCCCCCCCCCCCCCCCCCCCCCCCCCCCTCCTCCTCCTCCTCTAGATTAATATTGTACACACCTATAATTTGTTTCACACTTTAGTGGAAGGACATAGTGGGAGAAGGGAAGCATATCTACAGAGGCGGAGGGCATCCTAAAGAACATCATTGCTTGGTCCTATATTGTTAGTTTTATAGTTTGTGTTGGCATTAATTTCATATCAAAATGTGTTTCTCTTGTAATGTTTAGTGGTTTTTATATTGAAGATTTAAGAAGACGAAGAATGTTTCGACCACAAATCATGCAAGAAGCCGGCTTTAAAGAGATTTATACATCATTGATCACCAAAGGTAATATAAGACCTCATATCTCTTACAAGGCTAGACACACACTCGCACATGGCATTCTTGTGTGTTCTTTCATGATTAAACATCACTTATGTATCACTTTCACACACTTGACAAAATATGCTCATGCATTCATACTATATTGGTAAAACTTTGTTTATTGCATTTTCTAGGACTATGTCTGGAAATTAGCATATGTGTGTGTCTTTGTGATTGTATGTTTCCGTATTTTTGTATTTGAACTTGAATATATTCTATTATGATTCCTTATTGAGTTCCGGTCGTTTCGGTTACTCATTCATAAGGTTTCGAGTCCAAACGATGTAGCTACGCTACTTTTCGTTCTCATTCGTTGAGTTGACTTCATCGTCATTTTCCGAGATGATTTCTCAACCATTTTTCACAGTTGTGTAGTCGTTGTCGTGTGTAAGAGAGTCACGGTTAGTAATCCATAAACGGATTCAAAATCGGAGTTCGAATGCCCAAGATATGGTTGAAGAATAGAGGGAGCGCGCGAGAGAGCATGGTGGCCGTAAGGCCACTTGGCCAAGGCCGTGAGGGAGGCCGTGGGCCCCACGGCCAAAGGGGCTCTCTGCCCCCGTGAGGCCCACGCGCCCCCCACGGCCTGGGGTGATGTGGCCTCACCTGATTGGCCCGGAATCCTTCTCTCTCCTCCTTTTATTTCCCTCCTCTCTCTCCATTTGATTTTAAAGAAGAAAATTTTGCAAGAATCCCGTCAGTCTTCTCCTCTCCATTTTCTCATCTTCCAAACATCATATCTCCCTCATCCGGAGTCGGATTTGAGTGATTCAAATTGGAGAATGTTCGTAATTGAGTCCTCTATCATTTCCAAGTGGTTTGGTAGTTGATTGGTCGAGTTTTCTGGTGGTTGCACACTGAAATCCGAACCAGCTGTTGAATCAAAGGTATTGGACTAATCTTTGGGATTTCTTTCTTTTTAACCTTCAATTTGCTTGGGGTTTCTTCTTCTATATGTATGTTTATGTTTGGTAAAAGCTATTGAGAAAGATAGCTTGATTATCATTCTAATTGAAAGTCAATTTATAGACAAATGTGGACTAGTTTATATGATTCTTGGTTTATCATATGTTTGTGAGTTGTATTGTGATTAGAATGGCATCTTAGGTTGTTTGGAACTTGATTGAATCAATTTTGTGATAAATGACCTTGAGATTTGATTTGATCCTTTGATTAATGAAATCTAGGATTATTGTATTTTGTTTGTATTTTAGAGCAATCTAGGATTTGATTGATTTATATCTTGAATCCTTGCTCTATATTTTTGGCTAGAATATTGATTGATTAAATCTCATATTTCTAGCATTTTATTGTATGTTGATTGCATCTTGAACTTGTACTTCATGAATATATTTTGATTCAAGTGTTGTATGTGTGGATGAGACTTTGAGCTTATGTGTTTGATGTTTCACATGCTTTAGGTTTTATTCTTGTATTTTGCATCTAGACTTTATTACTTGTGATAGCACATGTTTAGGTCTATTTGTACCATAGAATGTATTGATCACATGTTCTATGTTGATTTGATTGTTTGCATCATTTGCATTCACATGATCACACTAGGAAGTCCTTGTAAAAGGCATAAAGTCTTGGTTAGAGTCGGGGTGACTCGGATAGCCAAGCAAGAAGACTTGCCTAGAGTCGGGATGACTCGGATAGGTAAGCAAGAAGTCATGGCTAGAGTCGGGAGGACTTGGATAGTCATGCATGGGAGGCTCCCTAGAGGCATGAGTGTCTCGGATAGGGAGTTGGCTATTGTATTGGTAGGCCTAGGCGTATGGTTAGACATAGACTCCGATAGAGCGGGGTACATGGGAGGTGTATGCACTCTTGAGGAATTTCTAATCTACCATTGATGTTGGTTTTGTGTGGTGTCCAATATATGGTGGTTTCGCATCATTGAGGGATTTCGCACTTTCCAATAGGGTTGGGTAGGCTTAGACTTCACTAGGTTGGGTGAGCTAAAGATTGGTCACTTTTTGTATGTTCTATGTTTACTTTCTAATAATAAAGTACCCAATGGTTATAGTTCAACCCGTGGATGTTTCCTCCTTGGAGGTTTTTCCACGTTAAAAATCTCTTGTGTTAATTCTTCCTATCTCTATCTTTTATATTTTATTTGTATATTTTCATTATCTTGTTTCATAGTATTCTCTTATGATGTATTGTGAAGCAAGACTTTGTATAGTGTGATTAGTGAACTCATTTTATTGATCAATTTTATTTCTATGATTCTTTTGTATATTGTATTTGTGTATAGTAATATTTGATCACTCTTGTAAGTCATTGAACATATAGTGAAATACAAGTATTCTTTGTTGTTATACTTATTTGTTTGTTTACCTCATACAACTTGGTAATGTATGTAGACCATGCTTATATGATTACCTATTCATATTGTCTATGTATGTTGTCTTTTCTTAGTGTATTTGTTGTATGTAAGGCAACCTTGAGGGACAAACGAAAGTTTGTTTAAGGGATTGAAAAAGGCGTAAAAACCTATTCACCCCCCCTTCTAGGTATGCCTTAAGCAATTTAACTACGTTTGTATACTTTCATATATAAACCTGAAGTTCCCCACCTCCAATTCTTTCGAGGCCGACAGGGTAGACCGCTATCTCAAGGTACCCCTTACTCATCCAAGTATGCAGCTTCCTTTTCCTTTCTTCCTCATGGTTCGTAATCTTTCTTTCTTGATGCTAATTTTTCTTTTGATAGTTTCTGTAGTGTCTCTTACATCTTTCTCTCCTTCTTCATCGGGACCGGCGTCTTAAATGACCTCTTCTGTTATATCCCCTATTCTTCCTAGTACAGGTGCCAACACCTCATCTAGACCAAACTGCCCACAATAGTCCCAGCCCTTGCTCTGTTGAGGTCTCATATCCGTCCTCCTGCTTCATCCCTCACTCCTCTTTCAACTTGTTCCACCCTAGCTGAGATGGCAACCAGGCTTGTGAGGGTCAAGGCTTCTCCTAGCTAGGTCCAAAGTCAGGCACCGTCTGCATCGACTTTTAGACCCTACCAACCTATTTCTCCTCCTCCTCCTCCTCCCACTGTGACTACTACTCGCCCAAGTATGGTGGGAAAGGAGAGGAGTATTGGTATCGTGACTGTTCCTCCCACTGATCTCCCTATTTGCTCAAGCTTATAATCACGGGGTAGTGACCAAGATGAAGTTCTATCCCAGTTCAAGGCGGCTTGTCTTGGTGGCGGTTTACACGCAATGTCCTCCATGCTTATTGATATCATGGTCACCAAGGGGACTATTCTCCTAGCTAAGGTATGGTTCTCCATCTTCTCCCTTATCTGGTTTGGTTTTAGGAAGGGTACTTAGCTCTTTCCTTTTCTTTTTGCAGGCTTTCAAGTTTACCTTGGCACTAGGGCAGCATGTGACAGCCCTCTAGGAGGCAACCAGTGCTGCCAAGGTCTAGTTGGAAGAGGCCAAGAGGGATTTAGCCAGGTCTGAAGGAAGCGTGGAATTCCTGATCAGGACTGTAACTGAAGCCGAGAAGACCACAGTCGATACACCAGTGGACATGGAACGGTTAAAGCATTCCTTCGTTATGGAACGAGTGAGGTTAGTGTGTTGGGGTTTTTGCCCTAAAGCTTATAATTTGTAAATGTGAATTGAAACATTAATAAAAGAAGTAGTTTATTCATTCTACATACCTGTCTCATACATTTATACCATGTGTACTTAACATCCAAGATTGTCGGATGTAATCTCTAACTGAGTATATGAGTGTCATATATAGAGGTATTTAGTTTGAGATGAGCAATCTAAAGAGTCCGTAGATAGCAAATAGAGTTAGGTAATTTATTTGTGGTTAATCTACAGCTGCGGTCCATTCCGTAATGTACGATGGTCTTAACCTAGACTATTCATATGGTGATATGAGAATGGAGGCACCTTATATGATGTGATCATATAGGACTGGGCCATGATCTATATAAATTTCTCACCAAGATCCGTTACAAGATGAGATTCATATATATCAATAAATGATGTCTATATAGGCGATCTTAATCCTGAGTGTCTTATCGACTCTTTTAGGTTAGATCGTGGTTTTTTGATATACCATGGGTGAGATCAGAGTTGCATTCCTAGTCAATAACTTCGTATGTTGGAATCACGGTTTGGCTTGTGGCTGGGAAGGTTTGCACACAATAGTGGAATCCACTCCTTCTTGCGAGAAGTAGATAGTAGTTTCCTTAAGGATTGATTTGTGATTCAGGGCTTGAACAATATGAGCGCTCTCCTAATTCCATAAGGAATGTATGATTTATTGTTCATTAGAGAATCAATGGTACTTAATGGAAAGACATAATCAGAGGGGTATAACGGACATTATGACCCAGCTCTAATTATGAACTACTTGTGGAGGATCATACCGTATGTAATAGCTATATCGATGGACAATTGTAATTTCGGTTTGTGTAATACATCTACAGTTGCGAGAGTGCAACCTCGGGTTTTTAGTGGAATAACTCAAATGTTAATAATCATGAAATATTAATTAAAAAGTTTAATTAATTATTTCTAAGTATTATTGGAGCTCAAAATTGTGGGTCCATTAGGTCCCCTTGCTAGCCCGATTGATTAAAGGTAACAAGGGTCACGATTAATTAATTGGATTGTCCAATTAATAGTGTTACAAAAGTGACACGTATTTATTCAGGGATTAATTGAATAATGAGATTATTTAATTAATATATTAATAATTAAATTAATTAAATAATTAGATTATTTAATTAATGAATTAATAATTACGAATTTATTAATTAATTATTAAATGGAGGTTGTAGGTTCAAATCATAACTTAGATATAAAATAATTAGATTATTTTATTCTTAGTTAGGTATAGTATTTAAGTTTAAGTCAACTAGGGTTATGTGGGAGTTAGAATCCTACTCTACATAGGACACTTAAATACTAATTATCTTTTGAATATATGGAGATATATTTGGAAAGAGATAATGATCTAGTTTGAAAAATATATAGAGATATATTTAATATAACTAGATAATATAATAATAATAACTGATAAGAGATTAGTGTATTTTTTTGTACTTGAACCAAACACATGCAATACACAAAAGAGAAACACAACAGGTGGTGCGACCGACTAAAAAGAAAATGAAAAAAAAAAAAAAAAGTTTTTGGCTTCTACAAAGGGTGGCCGAACTTCACCATAGAAGGCAAAAGGTTACTTTCGTGTCTCTTCTACCTCCATTCAAGTTCCTTGAAGATCGTGACGCGCCCACACGCAGTTACCGGATCACGGGACATAGCGAGGAAGATGTGGTGGTTCAAACGGAATAAATCTTAAAGAAATGAAGGAGTTGGTCTACAAGGGTATGATCTAATTCTTTATATATTCTTATATATTGTATACGGTTTACAAGTTGTATACAAATTTTCAAACCTATTTTCTGCTGCCCAACGTAAATCCGGGTTCCTACACAGTGCGCCGAGCCGCAGAGAGGAATACTTTGAGGGAGAAGAAGATTCAACTGGAGAAGGAGAACTGGACCTTGCGTGATGTGGTAGAGACATTGTAGGCCAAGGTAGACGCCTTCTTTGGGGAGGAGTAATTCTTTGCTTCACATGAGGTTGCTTAGGCTCTCCCTCCACCCTTTGATTTGCATGCCACCCTCAGGTGGGACCAGGAAGAGATCATGGCCAGGGCTTCCCTGTTTTCAGATGTTACTTTGGTCGAGGTTGTGCCCTCTCAAGCTGTTATTACCTCAGCTTCTCCTTTGCCACCAGGTCTATCCTACCTACTCCTACCGACCCAGCAAAAACAGATGTAGGAGTGCTTCCTGATCCTCCTACCCTTCAATACGACCTGGTAAATAAGGTGGAGGATTTTACCGGGACACAGAAAGAGATGGATGCTCCTGCTGAACTAGTGAAGGAGACAGAGGCTTCTGCAGAACTGTGAGTGTCAGGGGTTGAAGGAAACCAGGCTGATTCGAAGGTTACAGGGACCGAAGAGGTCAAGGCTACTAGTTTTGCTGGGTCCTTAGCATGACATATTACCGGTTTTTTATTTTTTATTTTTTATTTTTTTATTTTTTTTTTATGTGTAGCTTGGAATCGGGGTTTGGGCACCCTTCATGATCAATAGAACATTCTTATATATATATATATATATTTATTTATATTGTTTCCTATGTTCATGTTTAAATTATGTTATGATTTTGTATCTGAATGCTTGTTCCATCATAATAAAACTTACTTGGAATGTTGATGCTGGTAGGCCTCCAACCTTCACCTTATTCAGGAAAGACTTGGGGTCATAGTCCCCTAACTTGGTGTAGGGCTGTAATGTAGACCCCGCAAGTTGTTGGTACCAGGATCCCTGGCATTTAAAACGAACTGATCTTTGTAAGCAATTAAGGCTACTTTGGCACCAAGCCTTCTATAAGGCGAATCAAGGTACCAGGGATTCTTATATAAGGAATCCCGGCCTATAGGCGAACTGATCCTGGTAGGCAATTAAGGCCACTTCAGCACCAAGTCTTCCATAAGGCAAATCGAGGTACCAGGCATTCCTGCACAAGGAATCCTAGTCCTTAAGTGAACTTATCCTGGTAGGCAACTAAGGCCACTTTAGCACCAAGTCTTTCACAAGGCGAATCGAGGTACTAGGCATTCCTGCACAATGAATCCCGGTCCTTAAGCAAACTTATCCTGGTAGGCAACTAAGGCCATTTTAGCATCAGGTCTTCCATAAGGCGAACCAAGATACCGGGCATTCATGCACAAGGAATCCCGGTCCTTAGGTAAATTGATCTTGGTAGGCAACTAAGGCCTCTTTAGCACCAGGTCTTACTTGGAGAGATTGGGTTCCGTCCAAGGCTTTAGAAGTACCGTATAGGCTCTCCTAGTCTTGAGGATGCGGCAGGTAACCAGGGCCACGAATCCAGATCCTTGGTCTAATAGGTAACTAAGGCTACTTTAGCACCAGACCCTTCCTGAAGAGATTAGGTTCCGTCCAGGGCACCAGGAGTGCCATGTGGCTCTTCTAGTCTTGAGGCGATCATAGGTGAAATTTCCAAGGCAATCATAGGTGAAACTTGTAGGAAAAAAAATAACTTCTTTATTAATATTTTAGGCGATACAAAGCAAACTCATGGTGATACAAACTTAAGGTGATACTGGTCGAAAGAAAAACTGCTTCTTCAGACTTCATGGATAAAATCTTTTGAGGTGATCTGCATTTCAGGTGTGGTATATAGGCAATCTTCCATATCTTCTAGTTTGTAGGCTCCACCGTGGACTACCATCTTTATCAAGTAAGGTCCTTCCCAGTTTGGGGCTAGCAACACGTTAAACCTTTGTCGGGTATTCTGGGTTACCTTCCTGTGGACCAAGTCCCTTTCTTTAAAGTTCCAGGTTTTAAACCTTCTGTTAACGTACCGGGCAATCCTGCTTTGATAGGCTGTAACCCGTTCTGCGGCCTTATCCTGCTTCTCCTCGAGAAGGTCTAGACTGGCTCTTAGTTTAGCTCCGTTACTCTCTGGTTCAAAGTGTTGGATCCTAAAAGATGCTAGTTTGTGCTCGATGGGTATGACTGCTTCTGTTCCGAAAGCCAGTGAGAAAGGGGTTTCTCTAGTAGCGGTTCTCTTCATAGTTCAGTAGCCCTATAGTACATTAGGGAGTTCTTTAACCCACTTTCCTTTCTTCTATTGGAGCTTCTTAATGGTCTTGTTAGTTGCTTCTACCAGTCCATTGGTCTGAAGGTGGGGCTACCGACGCAAAACGGAGATTGATACCCAGACCTTCACAAAAATCCCTGAACCTGGCATTGTCAAACTGCTTACCCAGATCAGTAATTATGGCCATGGGGGTCCCGAATCGACAAACAATATTTTTCTGAATGAAGCTCGTGGTGTTTGTCTCGGTTATCCGGGTAAGGGATTCCGCTTCTACCCACTAGGTAAAGTAGTCGATAGCTACTATGGCATGCTTGGCTTGACCATGCGCGGTTGGAAGCGGTCTAATGAGGTCTACTCCCCAAATGGTGAATGGATAAGGTGTGTTAATGGAGGAGAGCCACTCCGGGGGTAGGTGGTTGAGGTTTGTTATCTTTTGGCAGGGTTCATAGGACCGTGCAATCTGCTTCACATCCAGATGTAAAGTTGGCCAGAACTAATTCATTCTAAGTATCTGGTAGGCCAGAGTCTCACCTGATACGTGGTTCCTGCAGTCCCCTGAGTGTACCTCCTTGAGTGCCCATCTTGCATCGTCAAAATGTAAACACCTTAGTAGTGGAAGGGATTTTCTGTAAGGATTCCCTTTAGTTGATTGGCTTATTTCGTGGGCAAACCACATGTTAGGGTTTGGTTGTAAGGATAGTCTAGGTGATTAGTTGAAGATCAAAGACCCTTTCCAAGACCTTAAGAGGACAAGCACCAAAGGTATATATCTAGTGCTTACTTTGCCTTGAAGAGATATAGTTGCACACACACACAACATGCATAACTCTTATTCTTGAATGTTGTGTTTATATTTTGTGTGCATTGTGCTTTATTGATTATTCAATATCTCTTCTTGCATTAAATTAATTGCATCTAGTTTATTGAAATGCCATGACATGTTTAGGCATTAGAATGCAAAGTCATGAATTTTATTCATGCATGTTTGATTTGAGAGCATCTTGTTCTATGATAATGCCATGACATGTTAGGCATTAGGATGCATTCAATACCCACACGTGCACTTCATGTATGTTAGCTTTAAATGTGGTATAATTTGTTTCTCGAAGAATGTTCGGAAACGTCCGTGCGTGCACGATGGTGTGCATGTCTTAGCACGATGGTTGACCACTTGAGAATGTCTCATTCTTCTCTTGGATAAGTGGTAGTTTTGGTTTGGTTGTTTGGAGTAATGTGTCTAGTTTCAAAAGATTGAATTTCAATGTTTTTTCAAAACTGACCTTTGTATGGTCTTGTGACCATAACTTTTTATAAAAAGATTGAAATTGAGTTTTGTAAAATTTTGGACAAACTAGACACCCATACCTTTCCAACGGTATATTATTCGTAATATTTCATGACCGTTTGGATTGGTTTTGAAATCTCCAAAGTGACCACCAAACAGGGCAACTTTGTTGTTGTCCGTTTCTGACCTTTGGTCACTCTATTGACCATAACATTTTCTAAAAACATCTAAATGTCATTCTATAAATTGGAGTAGAAAGTAGACATCCATACCTTTCCAACGATATATCATATGAAAGGTTTCGATGTCGTTTGGTCATGTTTTGAGGCACTTGAAGTTGAAGCTGATGCACTGTCGCGCCCATTCCGCTGTTCACCCGCCCTACATAGAGCGGGCACCTGATTGATTTTTCAATCCGCCCTACACCTGCCCAAAATCCGCCCTACGTAGAGCGGTTTGCGTGGAAACTTTTTGGAAAATTTCCAAAATGACATAGCTTCAATTGGACATCATATATATATGCCTCTTTGATCTTAGGTCACACATATAACTCAAAAATCATATTTTTAATTGAGAGCATTTTCAAAGAGAGCTTTTTCATCAAGAACTCATCTTTGATCATCTTTGATCACTCAAAACCATTTCCATATGCATTAAAAATCATCTAGCATTTTCTAGCATAGTTAGGATGCTTGCTTGCTTGCATGGGTTTTGGTCAACACACTTTATTTGGTAAGTTCTTCACTAATCTCATCTAATTTTAGTGTTTGATTTATCATTGACATCTCTTATATTATTTGTATCTTATTATAATATCATCTAGATACAAAATAGAGATTGTGTGTTGTTTCTTGATTGAGTGTTGTATTTTGATAGATACCTAGGTTTTTATAATCTATGATTATCTATGCTATTTGACATGTCATCTAGCCATTTATATCTAGGATTGTTTTAATTGCAAAATCATTATCCTAGATAAGCATATAGAGTAACCTAGCTCTAATTTGCATTTTGAATATTCATACATATTCACTTAGGTTGTTTCTCTTTATTGAGAAGTAAGTCTTGGGGCTAAGAGTGCTTAGGCCTCAAGCAAATTGGAATATGGTTGCTAATAAAGGCCCGCTGGGTAGAAGTGAGGGGTTACAGACCGGAGTGTTAGACGAGGTCTACATAGGTTGTAAACTTCATTTCAATTAGTGATTTTGAGTTCCGAGTGTGGCGCACTATACAGCCCGTGGTTTTTCCCAGTGGTTGGGTTTCCACGTATATATCTTGTGCTATTTAAATTCCGCACATATTACACTTGATATATTATTTTGACTAGTTAGGGGCATTTTCGTAAAATTGACTTACATGCGAAAATTGGGTAATATTTGATAAAATCTATTCACACCCCCCCCCCCCCCCCCCCCCCCCCAAACTTCATTTCAATTAGTGATTTCGAGTTCCGAATGTGGCGCACTATACAGCCCGTGGTTTTTCCCAGTGGTTGGGTTTCCACGTATATATCTTGTGCTATTTAAATTCCGCACATATTACACTTGATATATTATTTTGACTAGTTAGGGGCATTTTCGTAAAATTGACTTACATGCGAAAATTGGGTAATATTTGATAAAATCTATTCACCCCCCCCCCCTAAGCTTTATATTATACACATCGTATTCTTTTCATTTTCCTTTGCGGTAAAGGTACCCATCAACCAGACAGTATTGGGTAGTAGTCCTTTTGAGCTCTCATACCTGATCTGGATCTTTTGGGAGATTTTCATTTTGAAGTTAATCAGCTATAGGGTCCATCCAGCAAGGAAGCCGGTCAACCGGGTTTACCTCTTCACCTCTGGCTATACTGGATCGGGGAATTAATTGGAGTTGTACCCCCCTTGGTAATGCTTGTCCTTCGGTTGCAACAATTTTGGCCAAAGACATCGGCCTAATGGTTTTTCTCTCGGGGGATATACTCTATCTTCATGCCTTTGAACCTTGCCATAGCTTCCCGGACCTTCCCGAGGTATGCCACCATGTTCTCACCCTCTACCTAGTACTGCCCGGATACATTGTTGACCACCAGCAACGAATCATTTCTAACCAAGAGGAAATATGCACCAAGTTCTTCGGCTACTTTCATTCCTGCCTGAAACAAATTAACGATATGTAATATATTAATCTGGAGGGGGGGGGGGGGGGGGTGGTGAATAGATTTTAATTAATTTTACCCAATTTTCGTTTATGGTCAAGATTACGAAAATGCCCCTAACTAGTCACAATAATATAACAAGTGTAATATGTGCGGAATTTAAATAACACTTGATATTTATGTGGAAACCCTAACGGGAAAAACCACGGGCTAGTAAGTAAGCCACACTCAAACCTCGAATCCACTAAATGTGTTAAAGATTACAACCTAATCCCGGTATATAATCACACACCTACCTAATCCCGGTATAAGTGAACCTAGTCCAATTGCTTATGATTTACGCAACCTAATCCCGGAAGCTACACAAGACTTACTTCTCAATGAAGAGATGATACAACCTAAGTGAATATATGAAATACTCAAATATGCAACAAGAGCTAGGTAACCCTATATGCTTATCTAGGATGATGATATAACAAGAAATACAATCCTAGATATCAAGAACTAAATGACATATCAAAAAGCTTAGCTAAACATAGATTATGAAAACCTAGAAAGCTATCACAATACAACTCTCAAACATTCAAAACACTAATCTCAAACTTGTATCTAAGATATATATCAATGACATACAAGTGATAAATGAGATTGTTTAGGAAGAAAGACACAGAATATGTAATATATAAGTGAAAAACTTACCAAGCAAAGTGTGTTGAAAAATCCATTCAAAATGATATCTAGATGATCAAGGATGATGCTAGATGATGTTTGATGATCATGGAAAGGTGTTTGAGTAAAGAAAGGTGAGTTCTTTGGTGAAATCTTTCTCTTGGAAAAATATGCTAAGTAAAAATGTGCTTTTGAACTCTCTAAAAACGACCTAAGATGAAAGAGGCATATATATAGGGCCTCAAAGTGAAATAACGTCGTTTTGAAAAGCTAGCAGAAAAATTGCCTTGACCATTGTTCACCCGCTATATGTAGGTCGGGTGTACAGCGGTTCACATGGGTTTGCGAAGAACATGTTCTTCGTGACCGCCCTACGTAGGGTGGAAACCAGGTGACCTAGAGGCGGTTGCTCTCGGGTTTTGAGAGCCGCCCTTCACCCGTTCTACGTATAGCGGTTTTTGGACGGACCAAAAGTTGATAAAAAATCAACCAGTGGCACCACTGTTCACCCGCTCTACGAAGAGCGGGTGTAATGCAGTTAAGAGCAAATTTGCTCCTTCCCCTTTTGGGCCGCTGTTTGAAGAGTGCCTGTAAGGCGGGTGAACAACGCCCATTCTTCACAATGCAACCTAAGACTAAAATGACATGGCATTCTAAACCTAAGATGCAATCAATAAAATAAATGCAAGAAGAGATATTTTACAAACATGAATGCACACAAATAAAGACACACAAGAATAAACAAAGTATAGATATGCATGGAATGTGTGTATGTGCAACTACATCTCTTTAAAGCAAAGCAAGCACTAAGAAATTTACCTTTGAAGTGCTTGTCACCTTGAGGTCATGAAAGGGCCTTTGAGCTAGAACCTTAATCACCTAGACTACCCTTACAATTCAAACCCAAACATGTGGTTTGTCCACGATATAAGCCAATAGAAGAATGGGAATCCTTACACTGCCAACAATGCCTCATATTCTGCTTCGTTGTTTGTGGTGTTGAACTCGAACCTGAAACAGTGGCAGCATTCGATCCTTTCAGGATCGGTTAACACAATTCCTGCTCTGTAGCCTGCCTGGTTTGATGCTTTATCCATGTATAGTATCCAAGCTTTGCAATCAGCGAGCCATTCCATGGATTCTTTTTTGGGGACTGGATCCAAGACCGTGATGGCACTCGGACTAGATGTCATGCTGAATTCTGCCACGAAATCAACAAAGGCTTGGGCTTTGATTTTTGTTCTTACCTTGTACTTGATGTCGCATTGGGTGAGCTCTAGAGCCCATAAAACCAACCTGCCTGATACATCCGGTTTTTGAAGGAACTGTCTCAATGGTTGATCTACAATCATCGCGATCGTATGCACTTGGAAATAAGGTCGGAGTTTTCTGGCAGTGGTTACAAGCGTATAGGCGAGCTTCTCTATAAGGGTGTAGTTTTTTTCGGATTTGGTCAAGGCACGGTTCATGTAGTAGATAGGCCATTGGACTACATCCCCACATTCTTTTACTAAAGCCCGTTTGTAGCGGTTTCTGATACAGCTAAGTAAAGTTGCAATTCCTCCCCTGGTATAGGTTTCACTAGTAGTGTCGGGTTAGCTAGGTACCTTTTCAAAGATTGGAAAGCCTGCTCGCTTTCTTGATCCCACTTCATATTCTTTCCCTGCTTAATGATCTTAAAGGAGGGAATGCATTTATCTGTATACCGGGATATGAAACGGTTAAGCGCTGCCACCCTGCCAGTCAGTCCTTGTGCCTGCTTGAGAGTGGTAGGAGATTCGAGGTCTAGAATGGCCTTGATTTTCTTGGAGTTGGCCTCAATTCCTCTTTCATGTACCATGAACCTAAGGAATTTTCCTCCTGCTACTCTGAAAGCGCATTTAGCAGGGTTCAACCTCATTTGGTTCTTCCTTATCACCTAAAAAGTCTAGTGCAGGTCATCAGGATGTTAGACTGCCATTTGGGACTTGGTGATCATGTCGTCCACATACACTTCCATGGATTTTCCTATTTGTTCCTTGAACAATTTGTTCACCGGTAGTTGGTAAGTGGCTCCTGTATTTTTAAGACCAAACGACATTACCTTGTAACAGTAGAGGCCTTGCCCGATGATGAAACTGGTCTTGTCTTGTCTTGGTCGACAGGATGCATCATGATCTGGTTATACCTGGAGAAGGCGTTCACGAAACTTAAGAGCTTGTTTCCAACTATGGAGTCAACCAACTGGTCTATCTTGGGCAAAGGGAAGCTATCCTTCGGGCATGCCCAATTGATGTCAGTGTAATCCACGCATATACGCCATTTCCCATTGGATTTCGTTACCATGACCACGTTAGCTATCCATTCGAGGTATCGGGATTCTCTGATGAACTTAGCATTTAGGAGTTTGTCTACTTCTTCCTGCACCATAGCATTCGTTTGATGTTGAAGTGTCTCTGTTTTTGCTTGACCGTTTTGAAGGTTGCATCTATTGTCAACCTATGGACAACTAAGGTGAAGGGAATACTGGGCATCTCATCGTGACTCCAGGAAAATATGTTGTTATATTCTCTGAGAAGCCTTACCATGTTCTCCCTGACCTTGCTTTCCAGTGCCACTCCTATCTTCACCACTTTGGTAGGGTTGCCCTCCCTAACGAGTATCTCCTCCAATTCTTTTACGGGGTGCCCGTTGGCCCATCCATAATTTTCTTCCTTTGGCTCTTCCTCAATCATGTTCGGTATCTCTACTTCTTCCAGGATATCGTGGTCCCCCTCTGGTACTTTTCTGTTTGGTTCATTGTTTACATGTGCGCATTGCTTGGCTAGCGCAGTAGGGTTGGTGGACACCGCGTAACACTTGCGAGCTGCTTGCTGATCTCCTCGAACCTCTCCCACCCCGATTCCTATCAGAAATTTCAGGATATTGTGATAGATGGATAACACTCATCTGATCCCTGATAGGAAGGGTCTTCCCAAGATGTCATTTTAGGCAAACGGGGTATCAACCACAACAAAGTCTGTCATTATGTTTTGTTGGAGAGGAGCTTCTCCGATTATTACTGGTAGGATCTTTAATCCAATGGGCATTAGTGAGTCACCTATGAACCCATATAAGGGTGTGGTGCAACTATTGTAGAAAGAGTTCTTTAGGTTGAACTTTTCGACTGCTTCTTTAAACAAAATGTCGACACTGCTCCCGGTATAGATCATAACGCGTTGAACCTGGCAATTGGCTGTTTGCATTATGATCACCATCGGGTCATCATGTGGCTGCACCGTGTTGTAGACATCCTCTTCTATGAATATGATCTGGCTTGTACAAGGGGGCTCCTAGGATCCCCTCGTGACCCTAAGTATATCGTGATCCGTGGTGAGCCGAGGGATCTTCCTAGCGTGGTTCTTTCTTGAGTTATTGGAGGTTCCTGCTAGTGTAAGGCCTTCGCTAATGGTGTGAATGATTTGGATCCGCTGTATCAGATCCTTCCCTTTGTCCCTTATACTTTTTTCTGCTTCTTGAATTACGCCATGCACCTTCTTCCCTATCTTAATGCTTAATCGAACCAAAATTGGTATGATTTTGACCCTCATTTCCTTCTCTTTTCGTTTGATTTTCGGGCAATATCTTGTGATTTAATGGTGTAAATTAAGTGTTTTCAGGAATTTACAAAGTTCAGGGGTATTAGAGTAATTTTGGAGAATTGGGGGTAAAAATGTAAAATATGAGGGAAGATTGAAGTTTCTACAAATTCAGAAGAGAACAGGGGAGCTTTCCGTAATATACCAAGCAAATCAAGCAAACGCGCCACATAGGATAAGTGATACGGTGCGTTTTGTAGTTGGGGTTGGGCCTGTGATTGCACCCCAACCCACTTCTGTGTGTACCCCAGTAACCTCAACTATTATCTAAGTAGTGCGTTTTGATTAAGAAGAGTAGATCAGGCATTGGGCTCAACTTGGCCTAAACACAAAGTCCAATCCCTTGCCTCAATCTGATCAGAGTAAGGCCTGTGCGCACCCTAGCCCAGTGCTAAACGCATCCCACCTTCTTCAACCTTCATCTTCTTCCTCCAGCAATTGCCTCCATTGATGACCAGCAACCCTAACCGTTGTAGTCACCTGAAGCCGGTGATCCCCCGCCTTATTCTGTCTGGTTTTCGATGTAGAAGATCGCTGGAATCGTGCGATCATGATAGGCCCTCCTTTTTGGTCCTTAAAATAGCCGAGATCCAAGCCAAGAATTCTGGTCCATCTCACCGACGTCGCTCATCCAAGTTCACCACAATTCAGACCGTGAAGCAAACACGAAATGGAATCCAATTAGTTGTCGCAAATCAACTTCTCTGTCGCCACAGTGACTCTTCTACAATAGAGAACCATTTTGGAACTTGAATGCGTCACCCTGATTGTCGCCTGAACGTCACCATGAAAGTCTCACAGTGACTTGATATGATTGGTGTGGAAATTTACGGAAAGGCCCCATTGAGGGGCCAAAATGGCAATTTGACATGTCTATGGGATGTTTTGGTAATTCACCATCCGTGACCTAAATTGAATACACTATAAATTCACCCTTGTTTTCCATTTGAAATCATCCTATCCTTTCTTTAAACTAGGATCACCATAAATCCTCTCTCAACATCCTCAATTTCTATACTTGGACTAATCTTTTCCATCTTAAACTCAACACCTAATATAGATTACTTTTCCTCAATCATTCTTTTCTTCCCATCTTCTCCACATATCTCCTTTGTCACTTTCCATTTGACTCCACCTATCTAGACACATCATCATCATCCACTCTTTATACAAGGAGCATCAAAGGCAAGGAAGGATCAAGCTCTACAAAAGGAGGCTCAAGGGTGATTTTCTAATCTTTTCCTTGCCTTCCCTCTGATTATAATATGTGTAACTAAATCCTCTTTCTAGGGTTTGAAGTGAGAACTTTTGGATTGGGTTTTGCTTAAGCTTTAATATATTTGAATCTCTATTTGTGTTATATTCATTCTATAACTAGATTCTATTCATTATATAATTGACATGTATACCCACTAGTTGATTATACTCTTGTTTAGGATAATTTGTTATAGAATCTATGTAGGATTGACACCCTTGATGGATTAAGAACATAGTGATTAGGATAGATTGTTGGAGGGTATTTCAACCACAATAATCTAAACCTTTAATTGTAATAAACCGATCCCACCTTGACCCTCTCTCCTTAATCGGTTAGGCATTTCGGTGGGAAGTTGTATAGGGTTCATAGTGATGGCCTAAACATACTTAAGACTACAATTGGTTAACATTTGTGAGATTGGTTCACTAAAGTAGCTTGAAAAGCATTGCCCATAATCCACTTGTGATCCCATCATTTCCCTAGTAATTCTTTTAATTGATAAAATCCATTTCTTATCTATGATTGTTGAGTATTCTACTTTTCCTATCACCCATTTTAGTTACATTTACTTTTTATGCACGTTTGGTGGTTTCTCAAACCACACACTATCCATCTACTATGATTTGCTTAATTGCATTTAGGAATTGTTAATTTATTCAACTAATTACTCTAATTCCCTGTGGAACAAATCATAGCTTACCACTTTACTAATTTTACATCCTAAGTGGATTTTCTAGTGGTGAAAATTGGTTTTCAAAACAAACACATTAAAATGTATTTTGTTGAGTACAAAACGACCCACATCAAAATTGGCGCCAATGCCGGGGAATTGGTAGCGATTGTTGAATCAATTAACTTTTCTTAGTAGTGGTTAGTTTAGTTTTAATAATTTTTAGTTTCTTAAGTTGTTTTTATTCTTTTAGTTCTTTTTTATTTCTTTGGTAGTTTTTGTTTCTTTTTGTTTCAGGATTCTATGGATTTCTTCATGGAAAATCAGGTGCCTAGCTACGAGACTTATGAGAATAGTTACAATGCGGATTGGAGGATCAACCAAGGCTCCATCTCATCATACCAATCAAATTCCATCGAAGATAAGATGATGATGAGTTTCATGGAGAATCATCTTCAGGAGAATGAGAAATTCCGAGCTTCTCAATGGAAAACCATGGAGTTATTCCAATCCGCACAACAAGCACATGAGAAGAAGATGACCAACCATGTGTTACCTAGCTGGCCGGATCAATCAATAGAATCAATCAATCCCAAGCAAGGGAGGTCAAGGAACCGTGTACATGCTCTTGTACAAGTATTTGAGAAGGGTGCGGAAATTGAGGAAGAACCGCTAAAGAACCAAGAGTGAAGCACGAAATTGGAAGAAACATTGTCTTTACTTCAAGAGAAATTAGTGAAAACCTCTTTAGAGAAGGAAGAAGTAAGGGAAGAATTGGAGATAAAGTTACAACTCGTGATGAAGAAGTTGGAAGACAAGGAGGCCTTGGGAAATATGAAAGTGGAAGAGCTTGAAATGCGAAACAAGAAGCTCACTCTTGAAGTAAACACGCTCAAAGAGGAGAATAGTACCTTTCGGAGGAAGGTAGGAGAAGTCTCCAACAAGAACAAGGAGTTGGAAATACAAGTTGAGAGACTTGAAGTTGAGAGGAATTCCGCATCAAAGGAATTCGAAGACCTTGCAAACTATTTGAAGAATTTGAAGAAGAATATGCAAGGAAGACAATGAAGTTGCTTATGAAAGTGGAGTGAAAAGCAAATGCTTTGGAAGAAACGAAAGAAGCACTTGGTAGAAAGAATGAAACCCTCAATGTAGCCAAGGTCAAGGAATGTGACTACATAGTCAATCTAGACAAGGTGGAGAAGAAGGTCAAAGCACTACAAATGAGACAACATCATAGACCTCATAGTCACATACCAAAAGGTAGTTTTCTTATCCATCCTCCTACTTGCTATTTTTGCTTGTAAAAAGGGCACTTAAAAGCTCATTGTTTTAAATTCCATAAGCACAAAAAAATGAAAGAGTCTAGGAATAGGAAAAATCACCTAAAGTTAAGCAAATTTGGGTGAGAAAAGATTTGGTTAAACAAGTTAGACCCAAAGGAAAGGAAAGGAAAAGGGGAAGTCAACTCAACTTGTTTGGGTTGCGAAAAAGAATCAATCTCCAAACTTGGTAAAGCCTCCTTTAGTTGATGTCACCCCTAGCACAAGTACATAATGTAGATGTAAGGTCTCAGTTTATTGATTGGCTTATTTCATGGACAAACCACATTTGGGGTTATTGTAAGGGTAGTGTAGGCTCTTAAGACCTCAAGAGAAGAAGCACCAAAGGTAAATTTCTAAGTGCTTGCTTTGCTTTGAAGAGATTTAGTTGTACACACACACATTATATGCATATCCATACTTTGTGTATAATGTGTGTCTTTATATGTGTGCATTCATGTTTATATAATATCTCTTCTTGCATATTTTATTGATTGCATCTAGTGGTTCAAATGCCATGCCATGTTTATTCTTAAGATGCATTATGTATAGTATGGGCGCTGTTCACTCGCTCTAGTGTCACCTTACGAACAACATCCATAAAGGGCAGTGAGCATTTTGCTCTTACCTGCTGTACACCTGCTCTACATAGAGCGGCTGAAAAGCGGTGCCACTGGTTGATTTTATTATCAACTTTGGTTCGCCCGTAATCCGCTCTACAAAGAGTGGGTGAAGGTCGGCTCTCCAAACCCGAGAGCAACCACCCCTAGGTCGCCTGGTTTTCACCCTGTGTAGGGCGGTCACGAAGAACATTGTTCTTCATTTCCCAGGCGAACCGCTGTACACCCGCCCTACGTAGATCAGGTGAACAGCGGTCAAGGCATATTTTTTGTAAACTTTTCAAAACGTTGTCACTTCAATTTGACACACTATATATATGCCTCTTTCATTCTAGGTCGAGGTAGAGAGTTAAAAAATCACATTTTTACTTAGCATATTTTTCCAAGAGAAAAATTTCACTAAAGAACTCACCTTTGATTACTCAAACACTTTTCCATGATCATCAATCATCATCTAGCATCATGCTTGATCATCTAGATATCTTTTGCATGGATTTTTCAACACACTTTGCTTGGTAAGTTTTTCATTAATATCTTACATATTTTGTGTCTTTCTTAACAAGCAATCTCATTTATCACTTGTATGTCATTCATATATATTTTAGATACAAGATTGAGATTAGTGTATTGATTGTTTGAGAGTTGTTTTGTGATAACTTCATAGGATTGCCTAATCTATGTTTAGCTAAGCTTTATGACATGTCATTTAGCTATTGATATCTAGGATTAGTTTAATTGCAATAATTGTCATCCTAGATAAGCATATAGGATTTCCTAGCTCTAATTGCATTTTTGGATAATTCATATATTCACATAGGCTTTTTATCTCTTCATTGAGAAGTAAGACTTATGTAGCTTTCGAGATTAGGTTGCGTAAATCACAAACAATTGGACTAGGTTCACTTATACCGGGATTAGGTTGTATTCATCTTACCATTAATGGATTCGAGGTTCGAGTGTGGCGCACTTACTAGCTCGTGGTTTTTCCTATGAGGGTTTCCACGTAAATATCAAGTGTTATTTAATATTCCGCACATATTACACTTGTTATATTATATTGACTAGTTAGGGGTATTTTCGTAATCTTAACCTATAACGAAAATTGGGTGAAATCAGATAAAATCTATTCACTCCCCATCTAGATTAATATATAGAACACACCATATATTTGTTTCAGTAGAAAACTTCCTTTGTGCATTTTTTTTTTTAATGCTTTATGTTGTTTGAAAATTGCACAATCTATTTTTCCTTCTTTAATCTAGAATTTCTCTCTATGTGTGAAATTGTATATGGTAATTGAGAAGAGAGAAAGCACTAGGTTTGTGGGTAAAATCTATTGTGGGATTTGTATAGTTTGTTTCTTTTGAATAAATGGTGTTGCAAGCTCTTGTTGGCAATTACATGTATTAAGTAGATTTGTAATTGCCGGAACTTTCTAATATGCTTTGTGCGTGTGTAGATTTTCTATTGCTTCTTGAGGAATCGTGTTGTGTTGTTTGTGCATTAAAGCAAGGTTTCTTTATCTCTTGGGTGGAAACAAAGACAACTTGCGAATCTTGAAGGGACAAGCAAGCCAAGAGTACTCATAAAAAGGGCGAGAGCCTTATCCTTTTTAGAAAAGCAACATTTTGGAGTTTGATGTGCAGGAGCACCATACCACATCTTGCCTAGACGTTAAATCGAGCACTTGGTGGGAGGCAACCCACTTAAGTACATTTCTTTCATAGTTTAAATTTTGTTTTTAATTAGTCGTACCATTTTTTAAATTCTTTTATCTTTATTTTATTCTTGTTTAGAATAAAGGTGTGAGATGATTGTGATAGTGGATATAGGACTTTGATAACATATCATTTTATATCCTTGGATTAGAGATGGAAATTATGATTGAACTTTATTGTCATATCTCTTTTGATGAATATGTGCATAGTGGAATGGGTGCAACACTTGATTCTATTCTTGGGAATTTTTGTGATAATGGACATTGATTGTGTTTTTAAACTCTTTGAGTTTGGATGTGTGTTGCTCCACGTTTACCGGTTATATGCCCCAAAGACATTGAGGACAATGTCTAATTTAGGTTTGGGGGTGTTGTGTGCACAACGCCGTCTCTTGTTTGCAAATTGTGTGCAAATATTTTGAGCCTAATTTTTCAAAATTTTCGAAAATCTTGTAATAATGCCACACTTGAGCATATTGTGCTTGTAGAGATTGTGCTATTGTGTGTGCGAGTAAGGAATTATGCATCTTTGTCTTGCTTAGTTTATATTAACTTCATGCCATTTAGGGTTGGATTGCGCAAAGCACGCTAGTTCTTTTCTTTTGATGTTAGAGTGAATATTCAATTGTGCTTGAAGGATAGGAATTAATAGTGGAGACTTCCCGTGAGGTTCACAAACACGGCCTTAAAAAGTTTATTTTGAGGGAAATTTTTCACTCTTTAAACACTCATTCAAACACACATGTTAAGCATTTTTAAAATGTCTCATTTGCACTTAAATGTTGTTTGCCATAGAACATATGGACTGCTTATGGATGCCTTAATTGACTTTGTGGATAAACCTTTAGAGATGATTTTAGGCAATACATGTGAAAAACCACTAAATTGGCCTAAATACTTCCAATCCCTCTAATGTGTGTGCTCTCATGCCCATTTGAAGCCAAACACAAGTAAGCTTTTCATTCATGAACCACATCAACATAAACCATGTAGCCTATACACTAGACTTACCTTGTACCAAATGATTTGCTAAGGCTTATGGGTTGTTAACGGTGATTTTTCGTAGTAAACTAGTCAACGATTTGTTTCAAAGAAAACCTGTAATTATGAATGAAAAATAACACGAATGAAAAGAATAACAATAAGAGAAGAATACGTGGTAAAACTCCTAAGATCGGAGAAACATCCACGGTCTGTTGCCTTGGCAACGTAGTCAAATCCACTATGAATATTGTGAAATACACACTCGGATTTCTCTCTTTTTATTCTCACGTACCCCTCTATTGGTGTCTTGTAGGGGTATTTATACATGTTGCTACTAGGGTTTGTAGGTATCATTAGGGTTTGATATCATGGTGACCAAGTTCCGTGCAGCTACCGAATCCTAAAAGGATTCGTTTTCCTCTTTGGCCTCTGCCACGTTCTCTAATTTGGCTGAGTCTAGGTCTTGATAGGATTCTAGCTTCTTGATTTATGACAAGTTTGTTTGTTTCCTTTTCGGACTCTGGTTAGCTTCACCGTAGTTATTCTAGGGTTGCCATTTGCGAATTCTATCTCTGCACTTGAAGAGAGGATGTTTTATATTCTATCTCCCTTGTTAAGTACCGAGTATTCCCGAGTAGGCTTTATTGCCTAAGTTGATTCACTTAGTTATGGTCGGGGTGGCTTTAGTTGATGCCGAGTAGGTCGCTTTATTGGAGATTCTGCTCTCCAAGTTAATTGCTTTTTCTTTCTGCTTACTTGGCCTCTTACTGTGATGACGTGTCCTTTATGACAATTTTTACCTATAACAGGGGTTGAACGTAAGCTTTGGGTTGTAAAAACTGTAAGGCGTGTACCTAGGCATGTATGTATGTGCAAACACATTAAAAAGATGAAATGCAATGCTTGAAAAGAAAAGACAAGCAAAGAAAAGAAAAAGAAAAAGAAAAAAAAGAAAGGATGAATGAGGCACAAATTGCCTAGATGAAATTAAATGAACTATTCAATAAAAATTAAGAGTAGAAAATGCACAAAGTGAATTGTAAGCCTGAACACCAAAGTGTGGAATATGCAAGTCGTAATGAGCAAATTGTGCTAAATTTAGAATGTATGCCTTAGTGTGACCATTGGGTGTTTGATAACAATTTTTCCCTTTTATTGACTCACCATTAATAATTATGACAATTTTATTAGTGTCCATTGATATAGCTATTACATATAGCATGATCCTCCACAAGTAGTTTATAATTCTTAATCATAAAGTTCATTATATCTCTCTAATTATATCTTTTCCTTTAAGTACCATTGATTCTCTAACAAATAATTATATCCTTCCTTCCTTTACGAAAGAAGGAGAGCACTCTTAATCGTTTAAGTCCCGAATCGACCCTTAAAGGAACTACTCATCTACTTCTTGCAAAAGGAGTAGATTCCTCTATTGTGTACATACATTCCCGGCCACAAGCCAAACCATGATTCCGAGATATGGAGTTATTGATAGAGAATGCTACTCCGATCTCACCCATGGTATGTCAAAAACCACATTCTAACTTGAAAGAGTCAGTAAGACACTCAAGATTAAGATCACCCATATACATCCATCATTTGTCGATATATATGAATCTCTACATGTAACGGATCTTGGTGATAGATTCATATAGATCGTGGCCCAGTCCTATATGATCACATCATATAAGGTGCCTCCATTCTCATATCACCATATAAGCAGTCTAGGATAAGACCACCGTCTATTACAGAATGGACCGCACCTGTAGATTAACCACAAATAAAGTACCCAGCTTTATATGCTTTCTACGAACTCTTTAGATTGCAAGTCTCAAACCAAATTCCTTTACATATGACATTCATATACTAAGTTTGAGATTACATCTAGTAATCTTGGATGTTTAGCACATATGATAAAAGCATATGAGTCATATTTATTGAATGAAAACACTACTTCTTTTATTAATGTTTTTATAACATTTACAAATTACAAGCTTTAGGGCATAAATCCCAACGGTTATGGTGGAAAAACCATAGCAACAAATATCCAATACTGTCACAACTAGCATGTGATGTACTTGTTATCCCTGTGTCCATTGTTTCTTCAGAATAGACATTTAACACGAGTGGACATATAATCAAACCTAGAAGAATTTCTTTGACCCTAGAGATGATGGAGGTATTAACATGCTTTCGAGATTCTAAGCACATTCAAAAGAGATGCAACATGAAATGGAGGATGAAGAAGTAATTAATAATTTCTCCAACTTATACGTCGATGAGGGTTTCGGTAGTATCTAGCATGAGGGCTAAAGACTAAAGAGCTAAGACATATTTACAATTTTAATTATACATGTGATGTACTTGTAATTTGAGTGCACTCTTTTCCCTTACTAAGTTTTTATCCCACTGGGTTTTTCTTAGTAAGGTTTTTAACAATACAATCTTGTAATACTAAAATTTGAATCAGTAAATAAAATTCATTTCTTTACCTATATTTTTTTCATGTTTTGAAATCCATGTCTCAATAGTCATATTATTTTTGTTAGGATCAAATTAATTCTACTCGAGCACTCTCATTTTTTTTTTTTAGTGTAATTTACATTTGAGTTATTATATTGTATATAATAATAATAGCAACAATTGCTTTAAAAAAAAAAAAAAAGATAGCAAAAATAATATTTATTATTAGAGAGTTTCTCCTTACAATCCACAAATTATCTATTCACACTCCAATTTAATTTTTTTTTATTAATGACAATTTTAACCTAAATTAAAATTACTAAACAAGACAAAAAAAAAAAATAAAGACACTCCAAACTAATTAAATTATTAAAAAAAAAAAAAAAAATCTCTCTCCTAAATCTATTATTACCATATTTCACACCCTCTCCTAATTAATCTCTCTCCATTTTTCAAAAATAAATAAATAAATCATATTTCCTTATTTTCTCAATCAATCTTTGATTAATAGTTAAAAAAAATAATAAAAAAATTAAAACAAATTAAAAATTAAAAAAAACTTATGAATATTTTAGTTTTTTACTAACAGTAATATATATAAAAAGTCAATTTTCAAAAATAAAAATAAAAAAATAGATATATAAAAGCTTGAATTGTTTCAACTGGATTCAATTAAACTTAGAATTTTTAAGACTAATGAAAGGATTAAAGTTCTCTAGGCAATCATATACTTACAAGAGTAACAAAAAACATTTTCATATTTTGATTTTTTTATAAAAACAAAAAAACAAGGTACTTGTTTTTTGAGTTTTTTAATTTTTTTTTTAATTTTTTTTTTTTTAGTATATACATACATATGGTTCCTAAAAATCAAGTTTATTAGTAAGTTTTTTTTTTTTTTTTTCCTTAACTGTTAGTCTTATTTGAGAAAAAATGGAGATAGAAAATTAAAGATATGTATTGGAAAAGAGAGAGTTTAATATGATAATTAAAAATTTAGGAGAGAGTATTTAATATGCAATAATTAATCTAATGATTTAGGAGATATTATTTCTTTTTTTAATAATTTAATTAAAAAAATAAAAAGGATAATCTTGTAACAAAATGAAGTGTTTTTAGAATTTTTTTAAATTTAAATTTAGAGAAGTGGAAATTGCCAAAACTGACCACTCTAATTATAGGAAATTCCTTTTTAACCACATGCATAATTTTAACTGTTAATAACCATCTTTTTGAGCAATTACTGGAATGCCCCCATATAAAAACATCCCAATCAACTCTCTCTCTCTCTCTCTCTCTCTTTCTCTTTTTTTCTTTCTCTCTCCTCTGCTCTCTCTCCCGATCTACCTCTCTCTCTCTCCCCGATCTCCCTCTCTCTCGCCGGCGTGGGTTGACGGTCACCGAGCTCCAGCGTACGTCTGGGCGACATCCGGACGGGATGGCAACGCTGGTTCGCCAATCCCTCGCTCAATGTTGGTTCGTCCGCCGTTGGTTCCAGCGTGCCGCCGGCGATTGCGAAGCACACCGAGCCGCCGGACGTCGTCGATGGTCGTCGCCCATCGCCGGTTGTGGGTCGTGGTTCGTGCAGGTCGCCGGCGAATAGATCTGCAAAACAAACAAAAACCCTAAACCTAAATTGAATTTGGGGAAGAAGAAGAGGAAGAAGAAAGAGGGGAAAAAAAAAAAAAACTTATCCTAATTTCAATTTAGTCCAGATTTCAAGTTTGAGTATTTCTATTTTAGGCATGATTTCAAGTTTGGATATTTCCATTTAGGCATGATTTCAAGTTTATGTATTTCAATTTAGTCGTGATTTCAAGTTTGTTTCGAGGTTTAAAAAAACACTATTTTCAGGGGTACTCTGGTAATTTATGGTACTATACTGAATTTTTTTTAAAAAAGTGGTTAACAATTATAATTTCAAAAGTGGTTAAAAACAAAAGTATGATAATTTGGATGGCTATTTTCGGTTTTCTCTCTTTAGAGAATGGAGTGTTTTTAGAAAAGAAGTGTAAAAAGAAAAAATTGGATTGTCAAAAGAAACTCTCTTATTATTATTAGTATTGCATTTTTTTAATTTAAATTCTTTTTAATTTTGTTTTTTAAAAGTTGGATTTTTAAAAGATATATATATAGGGGGCTGGCCCCTTTATGGCCCATGGGGCCTGGCCCCAAAGGGCCGTGCCACTGTGCCGTACCATGTCTCCCTTAATTTTAAAAGGCACTGCATAGCACGGCCGGTTTCTCGGTTGTGCCAATTTGGTACGGCACGGCACGGGAAACAGGCACGGTATGGTCCGTGCAATGCCAAGCCGGCCCCAATTTACAGCATTAGATAAAATCAATAAAAACAATAATTCATGATAAAAATAGAGCATCCCTTTTTTTAAATGCTTAAAAGTGGTGTTTCCTATATTAAAAAAAGACTTGAATGATTGAGGCGTTTCTTCACCACATATTTGCCAGAATTTAAGGAGATCTGCTTAAAGAAAGTTGGAGCTTTTTCCGGGCCGAAATTCTGCTTCCTTGTTTTGTTTTGTTTGCATCAATGATTTTTTATGTTTATTTTTATTTTTATTTTTATTTTATTTTTATTTTAAAAGTTTGGTTAAACTATTTTTAATTCTGTTTTCCCTTTTTATCATATTCAAAGTACAAGCTCTCTTATCCATCCACAAACTTATTTGAGCCGTCCAATTTAAAGTCTTTGTCTTTGGATATTGAGAACTTTCACCAACAAAAAAAATTTAATTATCGGATAATTGGGTTTCTAACTTTAGAAAATGTTTTAGAATAAAATTCCTTTTAATAAAAATATTACAACTATTTGTTTTTATTATTTTTTTTTATTTATTTTTTTTTAAATCATTCTATCATCAAAAGACATTTAAGAAACTAATAATCAGGGGCGGGGCCGTGGGGTATGTACAAACTAGCCTGGGCTTCGGCCCAAGCTAACTTTTTTATAAAAAAAATTTTTATAAATTTTTGTCAAATTTTTTTTTAAAAATAATAATAAGTTAAAATACAAATGAAAGATAATTACAATATTAACATTGCTTAATAATTCACAAAAATGGTATCAATAGATTCATTAGAGTAATATACTCAAAATATTTTTTCTGACAGACAAGTACATTAAAGTTTTCAATTCCTCTCCAATATCCTCCGTTTATTCTGTAGATAAATAAAATAAATTTTGATTTCCTTCCTTTTCTAAAGTCCGAACAAATATGTATTTAGTTTATTTCGCTTGTTATTATTTTTTTTTCTCTATTTAGAAGTGAATCATTTTTTAAAATGTTTTTAGAGGCAAAGATCATTATATCTTTCTTATTTAGGTACACACTTTTAAATTATGAAAATTTTACTATAAGGGTTTGCTTAAAAAAAAAAAAAAGACTTTATATTACCGCTTAATGTGAATTGGGTAGAAAATTACATTTATTTAGCATGACAATATCTAAGGTTCGAGTCGATGCACCACATATGGTATACCAAAATAAAATTATACTTAATTTAGCCCATCCGGATAATAAGTTCTGACTTCGCCCAGGCTAATAACACAAATGATTCATTAAAAAGCAATGATCATGAACATTTTTGTTTTGTTCAAAAGCACTTGAAAATTAAGCATTTTTATTTGTAAAAAGGCTCATTCTTGAGTGCAACATGACACCATACAATTTTAAAAAATAGTGTGTGATCACATATGATTACATGTAATCATAAATATATATAATGTTATTGCATATGAATTGCACGTGATCACACAATTAAATTATTGTGATAGCATGTTAGAACATACAATCACATATTAGCTGATGTGGTTGTACCAAAGAAGATATGATCATAGTAAAAAAAATTTCGTTGCATCATGTAACATTGCACCCAAGGGCAGCCCTTGTAAAAAAGCACTCATAAACATATATATTATAATTGGCAGTTTAGCAATTATTATCTCAAAATTAAATAAAGTTATAAATCAAGTGCAAGTGTAAATGGTTAATGGCTCATTCTTGAGTGCAACATGACACTATACAATTAAAAAAAATAGTATGTGATCACATATGATTACATGTAATCATAAATATATATAATGTTATTGCATATGAATTGCACGTGATCATACAATTAAATTATTGTGATTGCATGTTAGAACATACAATCACATATTAGCTGATGTGGTTGTACCAAAGAAGACATAATCACAGTAAAAAAAAATTCGTTGCATCATGTAACGTTGCACCAAGGGCAACCCATGGTTAATACTTAATACAGTACTTGCTGTTTAAAAAAATAAAATTAAAAAGTTAATACAGTACTTGCGACACTCCTGTAAATGGTTTGTCCCCATTACGGCATTACCCAATGTCTTCCTCACTTTTATAATCCCAATGCATCTAGTATACCACGTATATAAATAAGGCTATGTTTGGCATAGGGATGACAATTAAACCCAAATCCGTGGGATCCGCTCGAACCCAACCCGCTTAAAGAGGGTTTGGGTTGGGATAATTGTATCCGTGGTTGAGTTTAGATTTGAAAATTGTACCCGTCACGGGTTTGGGTTTGGGTTCGGGTATGGATTTGGAAAAAAAAAAAAAACATACCCGAACCTGCAAACCCGTTATTATATGTGTGTGTGTAATTTTAATATTGTGTTCTTATTTATTTGTGTTTGTGTGTAATTTTAATATTTTGAACTTATGGATTATAGACTTGTATTATGTTAGAATTCATAACTTGAAATTACGGATTATGTACTTATGTTGGAATTTTAGAACTTGAACTACATTTTTTTTTTTTTTTTTTTGTTCTAGTTTTTTTTTAAGCTATTTATACTTTTAAGCTTAAAATTATAAATGTTCACGGGTTCACGGGTGCCACACCCATTCACAAATCCTCTGAAGTTCGTGGGTGGGTCTTGATGTTGTTTAAATCCGTGGGTGAAACCCAAGCCCGAACCCGCTACATTTCGTGGGTTCGTGGATGGGTTTGGATATCATTTTCTTTCGCGGGTTTGGGTTTGGTTTTTTCCAAACCCGCCCAAACCCGGTCCATTGCCATTTCTAGCTTTGGCATGATTTTTGGAAGGTGGCTTTTGGCTTTTAGAACATAAAAAATTGTTAAGTTGAAAAAAAATATATACTTTCAAATTTTAAAAGCTTTTCCGAGAAAAGCAAAAGCTAGAGTTTAGGTGTTTCTCTTGGAAGAACTTCCAAGTAAAAACACGGGAAGTTGTTTTCCTTTGATGAAACTTTTAAAATGTTCAATATTTCACCCTTATTTTCATAAATAACAAAACACAATTTCGTCTCATATCCCAAATTACAACTTTTTTTTTTCACTTTATACTATCCAAAAAAAAAAAAAAAATGCTATAATCACTTTATTATTTTAATAGATTTTGTTTGAGATCAATTTTACTTTATTTTTTAAATAAAAAAATTAAATTAATTTTCATTGCTTTATTATTTAATGGATTTTATTTTAGATTAATTTTTATCTCTTTATTATATTAATATAATATTTTATTTCAGATTAATTTTTTATCACTTTATTATATTAATAGATATTTTTATTTCAGATTAATTTTTATCAATTTATTATTTTAATAATATTTTTTCAGATTAATTCTTATCAATTTATTATTTTAATATAATTTTTATATGAGGGTAATTTTTATCATTGTAGTATTTTAATATAATTTTATTTGAAAAATATAATAACAAAGAGTTATATTATACTATATTAAATGAATTTTTATCACAAAATATAAATATATTATTTAGGTTGTTGTATTGCCACCCATAAAATATCTCCTAAACCCATTTTTCTTCTTACACCCATACTAATAAATTAAAATTATTAATTTTACTTCCTACACCCATTAAAATACAAAACTATCATTTATGTATTTTTTAAAATAGCAAATTGCAGCCGACCTCCCTGAGGTTTGTCTTTTGACAATCAAAAACAACTTTATCAATAATTGACAATGACCTCCCCTACCGTTAGTCAAAACTGGTCAAGTTTAATTGTTGACTGGATTTGGCCCCTACAAATACATAAATGCTCATGAATAAAAAAAAAAATCAGATTTTAAAAATATATAAATTTCTAAAAACAAATTTGGATCTCCACTGTAAAAAAATAAATATGAAAATTACAAATTAAAAAAAAAAAAATGTAGAGACATAGGTTGTATCTCCATATTTTTCTTCAAATTCTAAATTCTAAAAAATTAATAATCTGGATCATCAAAATCCAATTCAACAACATTTTCTTCAGATAATTTTTTCTTCTTCTATATGGATTCCCGGATTTTTCTTCATATTCAAGTTTTTCAGATTTTTCAAAATTATATTTAAAAAAAAAAAAATGGCTCATCTAAATCTGAACTAACAACATTTTCTTCTTCCAATGATGTATTTCCATATTTTTCAAAAATAAAAAATAAAAAAAGTGGCCAAGATGAATGGTGAAGATTTAAAGCTTTTAAATCTATTTTTTTAATAAATAAAAAGGCTTGAAAGGACTAAAATACACTTATCTCTGTTAAGTTTGACTAACTTTGACAAATGGTAAGGGAGGTCATTGTCAATTAAACATAAAGTTGTTTTCGGTTGTCAAAGGCCAAACCTCAGGGAGGTTAGTTGCAATTTGCTCTTTTTAAAATTTGAAACATATATTGGCTGCACTATTTCTTCTCATTTGCTTCCACCATCACAATTATATGTGTACATATATATATACAGTCTTTCTATTATTAGTTTGAACTGACAAAAGTTATATCAGTTCCTTGTATGTGGGCCACTGGATTTAAATACTTTGATTGATAAGTGCATACAGCCAAGTCAAAGTATTTAAATCCAGTGGCCCACATGTAAGGAACTGATATAACTTTTGTCAGTTCAAACTGATAATAGAATTTCTGTATATATATATTATTGTACCTTTCTACATATGCAGCTTCTTTTGTCGTATATATATATTTTTTCAATCACCAAACAAACCAATTTTTTCATTTAATTTTTTTTTTTTTCCTACTCCATCCACCAATTTTTTGGGTTTACAAACCAATTAAATTAATAAGAATTTATAGTTAAATTAAAGTAAAGTGGGTGAATGGATTGTGTTTGAGATCCGTGTAGACTTGATCAAGTTGTACAACTACTTTTCTTAAAAATAAAAATAAAATAAAATAAAATAAAATCTATGAGACTACAACTGCAACAATTTTTTTACTCAATCACAAAACAATAATAAAAATTAAAGTAAACATACCTGAATGCATTCGAAATCTATGAAATCTATGAAATCAATTCTTTGTTCATCTATTCATTGACTATATGTGAAAAATAATTATATTTCCTAATTGATATTGGGTTTGATTAAGTATATATTATTAGGGTTTATGATAGATTGGGTGTTCAAGTAAGAAATAAATTTAATTTTCAATTATAAAGCCATGTATTCTTAAGTAATTGAATGTAAGGGTATTTTAGAACTAAAACGTTTCATTAAAACATGGGTGTAGGAAGAAATTTTGTAGGTGGCAATAGAGGCACCCATATTATTTACTTCCAAATGAAGGCCGCACATATCATAGTTAAAAATTTAACTTGTTCCAACCAAAAGCTCAAGTATAAAAGCTCTTATAAAGTTATAATATACATTATTCAAACCGTAATTGAAAAACTAAGACTTTTTACTTTCCAAGTGCTTCCCAAACAGGGGATTCAAAAAACAAGCAATATGATATTGATACGGTGAAGGGTTCTAGTTCTATCATGCTCGTTTTACAAGTATGCGTGATGAGTTTTCTCCAATTTCTGGTATGATGGATTGGTGGTAGTAAATATCTGAATCACACATGTACGGTTTGATCTTGATAGGTTTCGGTAGACCCTTAACTTGTCCATTCAATATCGGAATTTATTGTAATACCCTTCAGAATACTTGAAAAAGAAAACCTACGTATATACGATATGAAGCGCTTCTCTAGTTGCTTGAAATAACATAAATTTAAATAATAATAATAACAATATTATTCTTAAAAAAAAAATAATAATAACAATATTAATGATGATGACGATGATGTCCAATTCAAAAATAAAAATAAAAAATGCAAATAATACAAATAATAATTTTCCTTGATTTCTTTGTTCAATATCCACAAATCATTAATTAACATCTATTGGGAAGCATGCAGAAACCACACACACACAACAACAAAAAACAAAAAACAATAAAATAAAATAAAATAAAATAAAACCCCACAAATATTATAACAAGAATACGGTAATAGGCAAATAGCTAGCAAAAAATTATATGTTTGGATAGCAAGAAAAGAGAGGAAGAAACTTATCTGGAAAAAGCTTGAGAAGATCGAAGATGAAGAAGAGAGAAGACCATATTTAATTTTGATTATTTCCACTTGTAGTAATATGTCTTGTTCAAATGAGCATCTCATCAAAACAGAAGCATCAGCGCCATATATATATGATCAAGAAAGTGATGATATTTTCATGTTTTTGGAATTCTCATTTGAGAACACACACACAAAACAAAAACAAAAACAAAAAAAAAAAAAGAAAAAGAAAAAAGAAAAAAAGAAGAGAGTATTATATGACATCTGTTTTTGGAATACTCATTTGAGCAAGAAAAATTACAAAGTGGAATCGCAGCTTTTTGAGATCCCTCTCTCCCTCTCAAACTCACAATCTTGTTTTCTTTTTCTTTTTCTTCTCTCAAAGTCTCTGAAGCATGCAATCCATCTCCAATTGGTGACTCTCAGAATCTATGAATACTGCTATAAATAGATGCCTCATGCAACTACCACTGTTTGTAATTACCAAAATGCCCTTCCCCTTTCAAACAAATTATTTATTTATTTTTTTATTTTTATTTTTATTTTTTTTTTGTAATTTGCATTTCATCTTTTGTTATTAGCTAAGAATAGATTTTTCTCTCTTTGAAGAGTCCATTGGAATTTTCAAAATTTTCTTTTATTTAACATTTTTTCTTGTTTAAGTCATTGGATTGAATCGAATGGTTATTAGCTCCTGAATATGACCTAAAAGATAAACAAATGTTGACCCCATACAGTGACGCATCTAGAAAATTTATTCAACAAGGGTTGGTTCAAAAATACTAAAATCTGTCACCGTCTAATAATTTAGTGGTAGAGACGCTTATTCAGTTTGACAATGTCTCATGTTCAAGTCGTCGCGTATAAATAAAAAAAAAAATACTAAAATTTAAAATATAAATATTAATAATAACAAATATAATAAAAATAATAATAAGTAATAATAAAAACAATTGAATTTGTAACATTGTTTATCACAACCTAAACGTAAAAGGTAAATTTTGTTCACAAACGTCAACGAGAAAATAAAAACAATCGATATAAACAAATTAAACATAATTAAGTTCAAAATAAAGTAAAAAAAATAGTTTTAAATCACCACTAACTATTAATTACAATTTACCACAAGTAGATAATTAACGATCACAATTCACTAATTACATACTATATAATAAATCAAAAGAAATTTAAGAAAATATTTTTTCTATATTTAAAGTTGTTAATGTTAACTAAATAAAATAAAATTGCCTCGACAAAATGAGAATTCTTTATAAGAGTGTGAAATCACTTGAGTTATTTAGACCAATAAAAGATCAAGCTCAGTTATAAATTAATTATAAAAAAAAATCAAATCGTAAATAAAATATATTAAAAAAATTAATTTTTTTTTGTCCAGCCCCCACTGGGCACACACCAGCTCCGCTCTCCCCCATACATATATACACACACACACATATATATATATATATATATATATATATATATATATAAGAATAAAAAATTAGATGCATTTATCTTGTTAGGTTATTAAAATACAAAAAGGGTTTGAAAATCGATTTTTTTTTTTTTTTTTTTTTTTTTTTTTTTTTTTTTTTTCTCTTTAGCTTAAAAACCAGGAAGCCTTAAATTATTAAAACGATGGTCTCCTTATGTAATAACTAAATTATTATGAAATTTATTTGTTAGCATGGTCAAAAGTGGTCCAGCGCTTACCCTACTTAATTGTAATTATTTGATTTGTTAATTACTATACTGTCCTCCTTAATGCAAATTTGGGCCGTTGTTCAAAGGGGTATGCAACTCGAGGCACATAAATCTGCTGTTATGATGGGAACATAACGAGATATGCACGATGGATTTCCCTAACGGTCAGTTAAAAAGAGGAATTGTAGGTATTGTTGGAACGTTGGTTCAAGAAAGATTAATCTCAACTACCTTTACCAACTTTAATAAATAGATTAAATTAATACACAACTGTATGTTAATAGTTTACTTATGGATAATGCTTGGGTGCTGACCGGTCAGCATCCAAAATACTGACCCACCAATTGAAGTGTAGCACGTGCCCAATTGTGAAGATTTTATTTATTCAACAACTCAAAGAGTTCACTAATTCCCCTTTTAATTTGGAAACTATTATTTTTAGATTAAAATATTACAAATAAAAATATATAAATATATAGGGTACAATCACCAAAAGTGCCATGAGTTTGTGGGGATCTGCCGATAACAACTACTACATGTTACCACCATGTACGACCTCCCCTAAAGTTTTGCATAAATACAAATAGAGAGTAAATATGCATTTATCTACTCAGACCTCTCCTACGTACTCTTAAAATTGAACTAATAAAAACACCAAATTTTTCATAATTAATACAATTTAAAAATGAAGATAATACTTTTATATAAAAACAATTAAATTAAATTAAATTAATTGAAAATAAACATTTCATTTAGAATATAAATTTAAAATTGAAAAATAAAAACTATTTTTAAAATTTTTTTATTAACTTCATTTTTTGCTTCATTCATTCCCATCCAATGAAAAAATGTTCTTTTTGATTGAATGGTTTAGTTTCTTCATCTTCATGAATTGTAAGATAAAAAAGAACTTTCTTATTAATTTCATCAATTATTTGATACTTATCAGCCCCAATCTTAGTATTTGGATTCCTATTGGTACCAATATCAACCCAGACTTCAACATCAACCTTATTTCTAAGAAAAAAATCGAGAATTCTCCAATCAAAATATTTTATATCAGAAAATTTATCCATATCCATAATATCATCTTCTTTTAGATCATTATTAATAGGGAGGTCCGATGGTATGGACAAATCATTTGTTTCATATAAATGTGTAATAGATGCTAGCCCCACTTAAAAGCCAAGTACTCTACCCAAGGGCGTAGGTAGGTGTAGGCTAGACCGGGCTGTAGCCCGGTCTCGATTTCAAAAAATATATATATATATATGCATACTGTTGTAATTGGATTTCCACCGCCCGCTTGACTTGCTTTCAAACCTTTTACTTTCTACTTTTGATTGATGATGCAAGCAATGATGGTAAAAGACAAGTGGCCAAGTGGGACTGTGGGAGTGATACAATCGAAGTCTATAAATAAGACTTCTCTTTCATTTGTGAATTTAGTTAGAAACTCTGAAATTAATACTGAATTTAGTTTAGGGTTTGCTTAAAGATAATTAGTGTGTGATTTACATTTGATTAGAAAGTTTAGTTAGGCAAATTAGGGGTCTTTGAGTTCAGATCCTTGATTTAGTCATTTAGAGATGTAGAATTAAATTGTTCTAGAAAATATATTTATATATTTCATGTTATTTGGATAATTTTTTATTGAGATTGTGACTTTGCCATATGTGTGTGTGTGTTTCTTATTGAATTCTTACTATTGCAGGTTATTATGTCAAATAATCAAAAAATTAAAGCAAAGGAAAAATATTTGGGATTTCTTCACAAAATCAAATGAGAATCAATCATTAAGTAAAATAGTTTCTCCATCAAATGTTGATGTTCCAATTATTGAGAACCAACATATTTCTGAGCCTAATACAGTTGAGGTTAAAGATGTTGATAGTATGCTCTCGAACGTGATCTGGGTTTACGTCTTCCATCGACGGTGAGTCTTTGAAACGACTAGGCTGTTGGGATTTATTCCCCAAAGCTTGTAATTTGTAAATATTTTAAATTCAATAATAAAAGAAGTAGTTATTTCATTCAAATATATTAATTCTTACACTTATATTATATATGCAAACATCCAAGATTGCTAGATATAATCTCAAACTGAGTATATGAATGTCATATACAGAGGAATTTAGTTTGAGACATGCAATCTAAATAGTCCGTAGAAAGCAAATAAAGCTGGGTACATTATTTGTGATTAATCTATAGCTGTGGTCCATTCTATATTGTAAGGTGGTCTTATCCTAAACTACTCATATAGTGTTATGAGAATGGAGACACCTTATATGATGTGATCATAGAGGACTGGGCCACGATCTATATGAATCTGTCACTAAGATCTGTTAGTTGAAAAGATTCATATATATATATATATATATCAATTAATGATGGATATATATGAGTGATCTAAATCCTAAGTGTCTTATTGACACCTTTAGGTTAGATCGTGGTTTTTGATTTACCATGAGTGAGATCGAAATAGCATTCTCGGTCAATATCTCCATATCTTGGAATCACGGTTTGGCTTGTGGCTGGGAATGTATGCACACAATAGTGGAATCCACTCTTTCCTGCGAGAAGTAGATAAGTGGTTCCCTTAAGGGTTGATTCGGGGCTTGAACGGTTAAGAGCGCTCTCTTTCTTCCATAAAGGAATGAAGGATATAATCATTCAAGAGAATCAATGGTACTTAAAGGAAAAGATATAATTACAAAGGTATAACGGATTTTATGACCTAGCTCTAATTATGAACTACTTGTGAAGGATCATGACATATGTAATAGCTATATCAATGGACACTGATAAATTGGTTGTGTAAAACATCTATAGTTACGAGAGTACAACCTTTGGTTTTTAGTGGAATAAATCCAAGGTTAATAATTATGAAATATTAATTAAAGTGTTTAATTATTTTTTTCTAAGTATTATTGGAGCTCAAAACTGTGGGTCTATTAGGTCCCCTTGCTAGCCCTATACGATTGATAGTAACAAGACTCATGGAGAATTGGATGGTCCAATTAATTGTGTTACAAAAGTAACTTAAATATATATTTGGGAATTAATTAAATAATGTGATTATTTAATTAATATATTATTTAATTATTGAATTAAATATTATTAAATAATATGATTATTTAATTGACATATTAATAATTAAGAATTATTAATTGTCATATGGAGGTTTCAGTTTTTAACCTTGACAAGAGCAATAAAATAATAAGTGATTATTTTATTTACTCTAAATAGGTTAAAGGTTCAAACCCTAGTAAAGTAATAATTAAAATGGATTTAGAATCCTATTTAACTTGGATTACTAAATCCTAGGTTCCTAGTATATAAGATATACTTGTCAGGAAAAAGAAGCGATTCGGAACCCTAAGGAGAACTAAGGTGGGAGGCAACTATAGAGGGAAAAGAAAAAAAAAAAAAAAATTTCTCTCATATTGGGGTTGGCCGAATTCATCAAGGGAAGCAAGGTGTTGTCTTCCGGTTCTCTCAAGCCTCCATTTAACTGCTCCCGGAATCTGTGACGTGCCCACACACACAGTTACTAGATCGCAGGACATAGCTAGGAAGACTTAGTGGTATTGGATCGTAAAGAAGGATCGAAAAGAAAATGAAGGAGTGCTCTTCAAAGGTATGAAAAAAAATCTCTTCCTTATATTCGTGTATATACAAAAGGTCCCAAGAAGACGATAGAAAATTTTTGAAACCTATCGTTCTTATTTTATCTTGATTAATTTCAAATAAAAACTCTTTATTTTTCCGCTGCGCGACTTACAATTGGTTTCAGAGCCAATTATTGTAATACACGAATATGTTATATTTGTTTTCAAAGTCTTTTCGATATGTATGATATGTGTAGGCAGTAGGCACAATCTAGGGTTGTATGATGCTTATATATATATTTTTTATATAAACATGGTTGATCGTTAATTGTATGGTACAATGAGTTTAGTTAAATTTGTTTCCGGGTTGTAATAATTAATTTTATTTTATTTTCCGGATGTAATCGTTCTTTGTAAATAAATATCTTGTAATATGATTATGTAATCTTGTACGAAGAAGACGATTCGAGAAGACGAAGAAGTCGGCTGTGTGTTGGACACACAAAACAGCACTGTGTGCACAAGGCACACGCATGATTGCCATGCAATATGTTGTTGCTGTGTGCAAGTGTTGCACGTATGCACAACAGCCAAAAAGATGTGCAATAGCATAGTGCAGCGCACAATTGTGTAAAGCTTGGTGCAACACAAACAGGCAGCAGCTGTCACGCAAAGCACATCCATGTGATGCATGTGCTCGGTGCAACACAAACAAGTGTGCGCTGGCCTTGTGCACAAACAGGCAGCAGCGCACAATTGCGCAAGTGCTGTGGCGCGCGTTTTGGCGCATGGTGCTGTGCACACCACATGGACGACGGCTACACACGAAAGCGTTAGGCCGAGTGTTCGTGACGCTAGGGTTTGTGTATTCGGAAGCATAAATGGGCCGAACTATATATTTTTTTTAATAACTTGGGCCTCCAATAAATGTTAGTGTAACATATGGGTCTCAATTTATGATTCATGAGATGGATCACCATTAAAAATAGGGAAATTATCATTTGAGTCCCTATGTTTTTTTGAATTATCTATTTTTTAGTCACTTATTCATTTTTCACAGGTTTGGGCCATATGTTTTCAAAAACCACTCAAATTGGTCCCTCTGACCAGATTTTGACGGTCAACGTCACAGAAAATGCAAAAAGACTAATTTGCCCATGCCTTTAGTTCCAATGCCTGAAAGTCTCTTTCTGCCCTTTATTAATTCAAAAATTACCAATTTGCCAAATCTAGTAAGACAAAAATGCCCTTTATAACATGTGGAAAATAATGCATTGACAATAGAAATGCCCTTAGGAAATACCTTTTTACCCTTGTTGAATAATAATAAATAAAAAAAACTGAAAATCACATTGTGACCGTTGAACAACGGTCACAAATCCTTAGAAAAGCACCCATTGTCCCTCGTTTTCATCAACCCTCTCTTGTATGCAAACATCAATTTTTCCAGAATCTTTTTTCCCTTTCACAAGCATAAAACACTCATTCTTTTTATTTAGTTTCCTCTCTTCATACATCATTTTTTTGTACAAGCATAAAAACCCAAGCAGCCAATTTTTTTTATTTTTTAT